>CATIWR010369289.1:0-65636 GCA_949677035.1 Omphalea diandra
ATCTCTAAGAATCTGCTATATATCCCTAAAAATCTGCTACAGAAATATATATACCATAATTACAATATATCCCTAAAGATCTGCTATATATCTCTAAGAATCTGCTATATATCCCTAAAAATCTGCTACAGAAATATATACACTATAATTACAAAGATATATACAGTTATGAAAATAAATAATATGTCAACTATGCTAACAACTATGTTAACAATGGTTTGTGAAATCTGAGCAAATATTTTGCTGCAATTGTGAATCTAAGAATTTGGTTCTATTGCATTTGTTTTTTCTTAACAAACTAGTTGCTATTTTATGTCCCCAGCAAGCCACACCAAGGAATTAAGTGAGCCAGATCAGCTTCACCCGGAGGCTTTCATTGAGCATGCACATGCCTTGGCTGATTTGAAGTTTAACTATGTTGTTTCTTGTCAACTTTATGGTTTCCAGAAAAAATCCACTGATGCTCGAGATAGAAGTTGTTACAGTAACATTTTAAATCTCATGTTAATGTAAGTTAAAAGCACTCTCTTCAATTCTAAAAAGTTGATGGCAGCTGTAACTTTTTGAAAATCACTGCAGGTACCCATCACTACGTGTTGCTTACATAGATGAAAGAGAGGAGACAGTAAATGGAAAATCTCAGAAGGTTCATTACTCTGTTCTGGTCAAAGGATGTGATAAGTTTGATGAGGTATGAGAACTAGTTCCTCTTTTATGTGGAATTTGTTTGCTGGATTTCTCCGTTGATGTTTGATATTTTAAACTTGCTACTTCCAGTTTAGTGTTACAGTTAACCATGTCTATTTGCTATTTTGATTTGAAAAGATACCATTTGGAATACATGCTCAACTTTGGTTCAAACAGTGCCAAAAAAAGGAAAAGGAAACGGAAAGCACCACTTCTTGAGTGTGAATTTGTTTGAGCAGTGTGTACAAGGTTGAGATTCATTTTAGTTACTAATTGTTAATGAATCCTAATGGATGTTACAATTAGACTTCAGTTAACCACCTGAAATAATCTCCTAGGTTTTAATAATTACTGATGGCTGAATTTTCATAACTTAGAGGTTGGTTATTCTAAATTCTTTACTAATCTACTACTGGGATGCATATCTTTATTCCAGGGACACACTTTGAGTTCTAATTTCAATTATGGTTTTTGTCCAAGCATTCCATAAAATCGGCACTCCATCTTTGTGAAGCACTAATTGTATGAGGCAATCATAATTTCCATTTTTCAGATAGTATCAGGAGTCAATTGTGTTTCCTTCTTGCTCAACTGCTTGTAAAAACACTTTCTTTTATTTGATTTCCTGCTGAAAAGATCAGTGAGTAAATTCTCTGATGCAGAGTCTTAACAAAGATGAGAGCGGAAGTATATAGTTGATGGTTTTCATTAATGTTTGTAGCTTATTTGAGTCAATAAATTGTTGTCATATGAGCTAAAACGGGACATGCACACTAAATGTAGCTAACGACTAGGTGATGTGTGGTTAAAGCATTGAAGTTGCTGAGTTGAGTTGAGAATTATAGAATCATAGGGCTACGAAGTATAGACAGATAACCTGTCATTCCTTACAGTCTATAGATGTGAGAGACTGGTGCACATTCTCAGCCAACAATGGAACTCTTTTGTGAAGTTAACAAGTTGATGCCTTAAAAGATTTAGTTCCTTTAACAAAGTTCCCTTAGAAATCAATATCAGATTTTTAGAAGTACATTATGTTTAGATGCTATAAATTTAATGAGCTTCTGCAGGCCTTATGTTCTAAATTAAAATAAAAAAAAAAAAGAAACAATAACAATGTAATTGCTGTTAATGCTAGACACTTGATTTATATTGTCTACTCCCTTCGTTCAACTTTGATAGGTCATTTTTCCTTTTTAGTCTTTCCAAAAATATAGTCCACTCTCATTTTTTAATTGTTAGTTTAATGATTAAACGTCTAAAATACGCTTTATTAGTTAACATAAATATCAACACCTATAATTAATTTTCACTCTCTTGACTTTGAAATTGTATATTACTATACAAATTTTTATTTGAGTTCCAATGCAAAATACTTTTTATTTGAATCTCAAAAATTGCTCCATCTTAATCCTTGTTCTTTATAAATAAGTTGGCAAGGATTATTGTGCTCTACATTAAAAAGACTACTAAAGGTATTTTAGTCAGAAAGTGACTAAAAATAATGATATTAATTGCAAAAAAATGAATTTCTTAATCATTATGTAAATTGAAAGTTTCTTATCAAACTTGGACGGAGGGAGTATTTAGAAGCAAGGTGACTATTTGAAGGAAAACGTAATAAGAAATAGGCTTATAAGGGCCACAATGCTTTAGATAAATAAACTGTGAATTCTTGATAGATAATGCTTTTATTGTTTGCAAGTTGCATTCTATATTTTGTGAAATGCCAAAAAATCCTCTTGATATGTAGAATTTTACATTGCTAGGAAGTCTACCAAATCAAGCTTCCAGGTCCACCAACTGAAATTGGTGAAGGGAAGCCTGAAAATCAAAATCACGCCATTATTTTCACTCGTGGAGAGGCTCTTCAGGTTATAGATATGAATCAGGTATTTTCCGCACCTCTTATTGATTGTGTTCTCAAATTTCATTCCAAAGTAATTTATTGTTTTCAAATATGATTTCAAAGTAATTCATTGTATTTTACTTTATTTCAGGATAATTACTTTGAAGAAGCTTTCAAAATGAGAAATGTGTTGGAAGAGTTCATAAAACCTCGCTGTGGGCCACGAAAACCTACAGTTTTAGGTCTAAGGGAGCACATATTTACTGGAAGGTCAGCCTAACCTGTTTTTTTTTTTGGTAACTGGACGTGGTTTTTAGGTATAAGGCAACTGGACGGTCAGCCCAACTTTTTTGTTTTTGTTTTTTTTTTTAACTGGACATGATTTTAGTTTGCAAAATTTGTAATTTAGACTTGATTTTTGGGAGCTTGTGCTCAAACAAATTAGTGAGTGTACATTCGAGTTCCTCATTTAAAACCAAACTAAAATTGAGGAATAACCAAAACAGCCACAGACTTTTAAAGCTAATCGAATCTAATGGAACCATCAGTAAAGCAGAATCTAACCATGCTACAATATTTCTGCTTGGTTATTTCAGTGGTTGGGCTTTTGAACCATCCTTTTTAAAATTTGTTATTAGGACCTATGTTGACAAAAATTTTAAAAAATTATCTAGTTGGTCATATATACAAATGAAATAAGCTCTTTAACAGTATAAGTCCATATTGATTCCACTACAACTGTAATTTCATTTTATTAAAAAAAATTGTTGTTTCTGAGACATAAATGTGTATGAGCATGTGTTTAATTCAGCTGTTAGTAATTATTGGTAGTTGGTATTTGATGGCCATTAGCTAATAACTGCTGAAAGTGCTTCAGTAGTGACTCACTGTGCATATTTAGAGAAAAGAAAAAAATTGTTTTAAGATAAAAAGACTAAATTGTCCTCTATTTAAGTGTTTCATCAATTTAAAGAGGGCTGGAAAGTGAAGGTGTTTTTCCTTTTCTCCTCTCTGTCTACGCATAGTGAGTTGCTATACCTACCATTGGTCATGTTAATGTTGAAACCATTATTGATTAGTATTAGTCTTCAATGTTATATTGATAATCAGTAAAGATATTATTTATTTCTTAATTTTTTTTCCTTTAATGCCCTATACAAATCAAATGATAGCCAATAAATAGCAATAAAATTATATTTAACACCCTCTAAATGTTTGTAATAAATGTCTTTTTTTTTTTTTGAAAATAACTATGAATCTCATTGTTGATCAACCATTGTTTATAGTAGGGAAAAATACATTTTACTACCTTGTGGTTTCATGTTTGGTTATTTGGGCTTGTTGTAGTCACCATAACTTGTGAGAGCCAAACCCTTCAATGCCATTAGACTTAGCTGACTTGATGCCTGTATGGCATTGGAATCAATTAAATGTTTTTTAAAATTCTTTGGGCCTAGCAAAATAAAAGACGAAAAACAAAAATCTAAAAATTGTATTTTAATCTATTATGGGGTCCCACTATGCATTGTTGGATGCTACCTTATTAAAAAAATAAATTTTTTTCTTAGCATCTTATGCCACATCAATGCCACATTACTGGCATCTAAACTAATATGAATTTGCCTTTTTTAAACTGACTCTTAAAACCATAGGCCTCATTTTGTCATGAAAAATGCTACAACCTTGAATAAGAAATGTGAAATAGCCGGTTGTAAAATGCACTTTTCCTTTTATAATTTTTGACATTTGTTCTCTGTTTGTTGAGAATTTATAAATATTTTTATTCTATAATAAATTAGTTAAAAATGAATAGTTTTCTCATTATGATATTTTAGTAGTGGCTGTTTGGTATAAATTTTAAAAATAGAAACCAAATACTATATGATATGAACTAGATTGAATTGGATTGAGTTTATGGGATTGAAAATTATTAGGTGTTTAACTAGCTAGGAACTATTGATTTTATGCACAAACAGGTTGAATTAGCTATGGAGAGTCAAATAGCCTCCAACTAGCTTTAGGCAAATAAAATAAATACTCCTATATATTATTAATAATATATAACTTGCACGTAAAAGTTAATTATATATTTTCTTAAGGAATCATTTTACTTTTTGATATTTCAAATACAACATTTTCAAGTAACAAATTGATAATTGGCCATTGACTTTTTTTTTTCTAAATAAAAAATTGAACTGTAAGGTAGAAAAATATTGATCCGACCAAATCTTATTAATTTTGTAGTTATTCAGTTATAACCAAATAATGTTTAACCTTGCAAGTTAGAATATGTGCTTATTTCTTTATTTTCATGTCAGTGTTTCATCACTTGCTTGGTTCATGTCCAATCAAGAGACCAGCTTCGTGACTATTGGCCAACGTGTTTTGGCTGATCCTTTGAGGTAAACTCGCTAGTCAATAAATGCATGCACTATGATGCGTAATGTACATTTGGTTTGATCCTTCTAGTTAGATTTTTTTTGTCCTTCTAATGTTCCTTTCATTTCTTATTCTTTTTAATTTTCAAATTTTACATGTATTTCTGAAGTCCATCAAGAAGATGGTAAATCACTGGAGAAAAATGGGAAACAATCACTTTTATTAAATTGATCTTGGACTGTCGAATCTCATTTTTCTTATTGAGGATTTTATTATGCCTAAACACTTTCTGACTGATTTTTCTCTTCTTTTGGAAACACTTTTCTAGCCATTACATGCTAAAAGACCTGAATTAATTCAGTAGTCATTAAAAAACCCTAGTCCTAAAACAAAATAAGAGTCTTATGCAATGCAAGCTTTAAATAAAATGCATTAAAATCAATACAATCTCAAGAAAACAGTAACCTGCTTGTGCAAGTTTAGTTATTATACTCACTTGAGTGGCATTGATGGGAACTGAATCTTATCACGTCTTGAATAAGAAATATACCTTTTACTTTGCTTTAAGTGGAAACAATTTGAAATTTTCAGTTTGAATGGTATAACACTGATACTTCAATTTTTTTTTTTCATCAAAGCTTCACTGCTTTTTATCAAGTGCAAAGAATCATTAGTAGAGACAACAATTACAATTTGCTACACAAAATTGGTTCCTGAGATAACATTGGAACATGAAATTTTAATTTTACGACATTGCATAATCTGACATGAATTTAACATATTTTATATTCAATACTGTAAACTTTATAGTTTAAGTTTACGGCATATTTTTTTAACACGTATGTAGTATATTGTTTCTAAAAATACTAATACTAATGATTTTAATTAAAAAGTTATAATTATTTCCATTCATCAATAAGAGAATAAATTATCACAACTTTTTAGTGTATATGATGCTTGGAGATTGATGATTTAACAGATGCACAAGTTGATATTAAGTTGTTAATTTGACTGCAAACAGTATGCAATTAGGCAGAAAAAGAGGTTTATTTTATTTCTTTTAAATCTCATGCCACTCGGGTGCATGCCTGCACCTTGTACCTAAGCTCCACAACCACTTTGCGTCTTAAACCTTGCTCCTTTATGAACTATGCTTAATACTATCATCTTGCTTCCTTATATGTTTGATTGTTGAATTCTCATCAGAAAGTGATTTGAAAATGTTGCATTGTAGTGTTTGATTTGCATGGAAGTGTGCGAAAGTTCAATTCTTGAGATGGTACACCCCATCCTTATTTTTCTATCTCAAGGGCTAGAAAAGTTGTTTTCTCATGTGACACAAGATAGATTTGCGACGGGTTGCTTCAATTGTCAGGTAGAATAGGTTGGAATTTGGGTGTATAACTAGGGTTTGAAAAGAATTAGGGTTAAGAATTGAAATTAGGCAAGGACAGGAGGGTTTTTGTGGTTGTTTATGGTGAGAATACTGGGCTGGAATTTATAACATGTGATGTGTATGCTAAAAAAAAAAGTTTAGGTATCACATCTTAACATCCTTAGGCATCAAACCTACGTTCCAAAGACATCACATCATTAGAAGAATTGCATCACACAACTCAATTAATAACATAACTGTTAGTGTTCTTTTTATTATTTTAAATCTGCAAACTGAATAAAACCATTATAATTATAGGTATATACTTTGTTGCATGGACATAGACATAAGAATATGGACATGATGAGAACTCAAGACATGCTAACTTTTCCAAAAACTGGCATAGTATTTGCTTATTTGATGTCGTATTAGAGAAGTGTCTGACATGACACAATATAAATACGTGATTAAAATTGAAGTGTTCATGCTTCATGGCATGGACTAACATTCTGTTTGGAAAGGAGGGAGAGGTTGGGAAAGAAAGGAGGGTGAGAAATGACATTTTCCCTTGTTTGGTTGGGTTATGGAAAGGGTGGGGAATGGTTTATGAATAGTGGAGTATTCTCTAGGGCCCACAAAAATGAATCTCTTGTTTTTGGGAGGGAAAGATGAAGAAAATGTAAAATTGTTTAAGTATTTTCAATTAAAATTGCAAATATACACATATAGCTTTTTATATTTTTATAATATAAATTAATATAATTTTATTGATTAATTATAATAATAAAAAATTAATATAACTCTAATAGTTTTTAATTCAATCCTACTAAACCATACTATATCTCTCACAAAAATTAATATTTAAATAGAAAAATATTTTTATTTAAAAATTTAAATAATATATAAGATGTCAATAACTATAGATATGTAAAAAAATATAGGCTAAAAAATATAATTTTTTTTAAAGAACTGGAGATACATAATGAATCAAATATATATGACAATTATACAAACTTATTAAATATTTTAAAATGGGACATATGTCATGTAATTGTTATTTATCATTGCTTATGTGTTCAAACATTAGATATACAAATTTAATAATGTGTTAAGTAAAGAACCTACAACATATATGTATAATGTAGATTGCATTGTCAACAATTTATGAGTTATTATTAGTTAATGAGGTGTTATATTTAAATTTAATAATCCAAGTATAAGTAAATTTTATAAAAAAAATTATATTTAAATTTAATCATCCAAGTATAAGTAAATTTTATAAAAAAAATAATATATAATTTCTCGTTAGTAAAGGCCATAATGTGAAGGGTAGAATGGTAATTTCATATCATTTTAAAAACAATAGAATAAAGTTTTTTTTCTATCTTTTTTTTCCCCCTCAATTTAAAAGCTTTCCAAACAAAATAAGGAAAGAAGTTTACCATTCAATTTCTTTTCTTTTATCCACCTTTCTTTCCCTACCCCACCTTTTTCCCAATCAAAGTCTAAAAACTAACCTTAAACCTCTTTAGTGAAAGACTTCAAAATTTCTTGATCCTATGTGGATTTGGATTCCCTAAGAAAACTAAAAAGAAAATAGTATTATGCTAAACCAACTAGGACTCTTATTGAAAAACAAATAAATATAGAGTTTCCTAAAGAAATCTGGATTATTTTTCAGCAAAGTTTGAATTTACAAAATTGCCTCTGATATTAAAACACTGAACCATCAATTAATTGAATGAAATATGCATGAAATATAACTCTAATGACACAAGGAAATACTTTATAATTTTCTCTAAGGGACACTATATTAAAATCTATACTATATTTGTAAGCTTGAGTCTTTAGATTTGAATTTCGTTGAAATTTTTGTACGCATACCAACTTATAGGAAAGTTTAAAAATTACATGGCAATAGCATTCTTAATTAATATATTATTGGAATAAATATAATCCCGTATATTATTATTTACTAAAGTAGGTAGTATATAGTTATTTAAAAAAAAAAAAATCAGACTACGATATAAGCTAGCTACTATAGTTAAAAAAAAAAAAAGAAATTTACTTATATATTTTGAGTTTGTTGAATGTTTTTATTGCAACTCATATTTTGAATAATTAATATGTTATATTTTCAAGTACTTCTAAACAATTATATTTCATATAGTTTGATTATTATGATACACTTTATTGCAAAGCACATATATTTCTTTGTTATTGAATATATAAATAAAACATATTTAAAATAAGGGTATTATAGTAATCCGAAGTCCCTCTTTATCTACTTTTCTATATGACAAACCAAATATAATAATTCTCAATTCAGGGCAAATTTTATTTGCAATCAAACACGAAAATGTTATATTCCTGGAAACTACTTTCTTGAAATGTGATTCCAAATGCAAATGTTGAATTCTGGCAGCCGAACACCCCTTAAAATCAATTTTCAAAATTTGATTTTTTTAGAATATTTTTGGAAGCCGGTGTCAGTAGTTGTTCTCCATAAAATGTCCTAATTTGGCATCATTATCTAATACATGTGTTATTTAGACAAACAAATAATGCTTCAGTCTGGAATTTGTCAAAAAAAAAAAAAAAAAGAATATTTCTCCTCTAGCCTTGTAAAGCATAATAAGAATATGATTTAATATAAGAGTTTCTTCGATGCGTTGAAATTTCCTTTTGGGGAGTCATTGGATTTTGGGAAGATAGTTGGTGTGCTTGTCTGTGCATGTATGTACATGTTCTTTTGTAGTGGCTTATGCCCTAGGTTTCCATTTCCATCTTCTTTTGAATCAGTCGTACCAATTTATTGACAATGCCTTAGTTCTGCTTTTCTTATGTGCATCCTTGCATTTAAGTTACAGTGGTTTGTGCTACCCTTGTCCTGGCTTATGCCCTAGGTTTCCGTTTCCATCTTCTTTTGAATCAGTTGTACCAATTTATTGGCAATGCCTTAGTTCTGCTTTTCTTATTTGCATCCTTGCATTTAAGTTACAGTGGTTTGTGCTAACATCCTTTCCCGAGCTTCAAAAGAATGCATTGGATCTGGTTGTCTATTGTTGACTTGGTCAACCTGAATAGTTGTGCTATCTGCTTATCTTGTTTCAAATTGTAATTCCGTGATAAAAAAAACCCCCTACTTGCCTAATCTGGTCTTTGCATATAGACTTTGTAAGTGCATTAGTGTCATGCAGCTCTTAGTATGATCCTGTATGAACATAGTGAATACTCTATTGTTCTTGGTAACTGTTTTATGTACAGTGATTATATGCACAGTGAAAGTTGCTTATGGCCATACTACTATACTATTCTTTCATAGTGAGTGGCTTGGAATTGTCCCAACAAACTGAATATTTTGGGACTTAAGTTGATACTCTTAAGGTGCAACTATATGTTTTGCTTTGGAGGTCTTCCCAAAATCATCCATTTTCCAACTCAAGAATGGCTATGTGACTCTTGGGACTAACATTCAAAGACCTGAAACGAAAGAGAAACAGCTATAAAATAAACTTATGATGTGACTTTGTTGTCATGTTTCTTTTCTACACTCATTCTGCTAATTAAGCCTAAGGAAACAAAGCAGCAAAACAATTTCTGCTGGATTAATTTCTGCAGTTATAATATTATTGTTGTGTAGTCTGGATTAATTTCTGCAGTTCTAATATTGTTGTGTTGTGTTTATGGAACTTAGTTCTTTTCAACAGGGATGGACTTACCTCTTGCTTGAGGGGGCCCCGTTTCAAAATTTCCTTTTTTATGTGCATGCTTGTGCGTATATATGTGTATATATGTGCCCCCAAACTCTTCAAAACTTCTTTTCTTATATATATATTTCTATGTTTTACATATGTTTCTTTCAATGTATCTGTATGGCACTAGACTCAAAGATTTTTTTGTTGGTCATATATTTTGTATACATTTTTTTTAGAATATAACTATGAGATTCCAAGTTTTGAAAGTTGTTTGCATTGCCACGCAATCTTTAGTCTTTTTTTCTTTCCACTCTTATTTTTGTGCCCAACTTTTGAAGTCTGGTTCTACTGTTTTTTTGAACTATCATCTGTATTTATGTTCTCAATCAAATCCAATTGTTTGTTACATATCTATATTTTAACATATATGCATACAATCTTGCGTTTTGCTCTTATTATTTAAACATCTGTTAATTATTTCTATAACTATACAGGGTGAGATTCCATTATGGTCATCCTGATATATTTGAGAGGATCTTCCATATAACAAGAGGTGGAATAAGCAAAGCTTCAAAAATAATAAACTTAAGTGAAGATATATTTGCAGGTAATTTTCAGTTCATCTGAAAATTGCAGATTTTTAACATGAAAATCTGTGATGTTTAACTTGTCAATCTCTTCAGGGTACAATTCAACACTGCGTGGGGGATACATAACACATCACGAATATATCCAAGTAGGCAAGGGGCGTGATGTGGGAATGAATCAGATATCATCTTTTGAAGCCAAGATAGAGCCGTGATGTTTATAGACTTGGACGTCGTTTTGATTTCTACAGAATGTTGTCGTTCTATTATACAACTGTTGGTTTCTACTTTAGTAGCATGGTATGTTGCATTGATTTCCTCATTAGTCTTTGAGTGAAACTATCTCTTAGCATGTCCTGCCATTTTTTGCTTCGGCTTCAACTTACATTGCAAATCTTCAATTTTAGGGAAGATGTGAAAATCTTTTTGGCAGTTGGGAAGCAGACAAAATAGAAATATCATTGATGAGAGGTGTTGTGTTGATGGAACTCAGACAAATAATTGTTTAGTGTTTTTCAATTTTGACTTATTAGTTGTCAAAGACTTGTCACTGATTAAAAAATGGGCTTCTGTAGTGTTTATAGTAAGGTCATCTTGTTCCTCTGAAGAACATGTCGGTTCCCTCCCCTAGGCCTAAAATTCTCATCTCTTTTTTTATTATAATCCTTCACACCTTGGTTGTTTTCCTTTTCTAGGAGAGTTATCAAAATTATGTTTATCATGCAAAGCAATTGACCAGATTGCCCCTGTAAATGTCAGGTGAGCATGTCCTCTAGGGATTAGGTTGAATCATTTCTCTTCGTCTTAGTACATGGTGATGGCATCTCTTGTTAGGATAGGTGAAACTTTATTGGCAGTTCAATAAATTTCAAGCTATTGGTATTGAGGCATTGCTACAACCTGACCTTCTATCAAAATGTATTTGATTCAGGTTGAGGCCACTGCTTCTCTACTTTGTCACTACTGATGTAGTAGATTGTGTTTTTAAAGCTTTCAGCATTAGTTAGTTGGCTACCAATAAACTGTCTGCCCTAGTTTATTATATTTATAACATTAATCATTACGTGAAAACCAAATTTCTTCAGTATAAAAAATTGACTGCTAGATGCCTGGTTGGAAGGTTTGTCTGTTTCAGATGTCATTTCAACAATTCCAAATGCATTCCAAGGAATCCTCCTTGAATTCCTTAAGACAATGACTTCATATTTGTTGCTCAATCAAATCTTTGTCATTTCAGGTAACAGTGCTAACTGTGTATGTATTCTTGTATGGACGTTTGTACATGGTAATGAGTGGGGTAGAAAGGGAGATTCTTACTAGCCCAAGCATACGCCACAGCAAGGCCCTTGAAGAGGCCTTAGCTACTCAATCTGTTTTCCAATTGGGCTTGTTGTTAGTGCTGCCTATGGTTATGGAAACTGGCTTGGAAAAAGGGTTTCGCACTGCTTTGGGTGATGTTGTCATTATGCAGCTGCAATTGGCCTCTGTATTCTTCACATTCCAGCTTGGAAGCAAGGCACATTATTTTGGGAGAACAATTTTGCATGGTGGTTCTAAATACAGACCTACTGGTCGTGGGTTTGTTGTTTTCCATATGAAGTTTGCTGAGAACTATAGGACTTACTCGCGAAGTCACTTCACAAAGGGATTAGAGTTGATTATGCTATTGGTCTTGTATGAAGTCTATGGGGAATCGTATCGCAGTTCAAATCTTTATCGGTTCATCACATTCTCCATGTGGTTTCTGGTTGGATCATGGCTGTTTGCTCCTTTTGTGTTTAACCCATCTGGTTTTGACTGGCAAAAAATAGTTGATGATTGGACAGATTGGAAGAGGTGGATGGGCAATCGTGGTGGTATTGGAATCCCTGTTGAGAAAAGTTGGGAATCTTGGTGGGATGGAGAACAAGAACATCTGAAATACACCAATATTAGGGGACTGGTGCTGGAGATAATCCTTGCATTTCGTTTCTTTATATACCAATATGGCATTGTCTATCACCTTGATATAGCCCACCATAGCAAAAGTTTCCTGGTATGATCTATATTTGAATCATATTCCTACACATATTCTATGACTGATTTGCAGAAGTCTGCAACCATCTTAGAGGCTTTGTTACTATTAACTTTTATTTTTATTGTAGGTTTATGGACTTTCTTGGACAGTCATGATAACTGCTCTTTTAGTCTTAAAGGTATGTTAATGAAACTAACATATGGAAAGAAATATGATAATAGCTGCATTAAAATTTTGAACTAATTCACATCAATGAGATTTCTGTATTTCCAATGCAGCTTAGAGGAATGTCCATGCCCTTGTTTTTGCGGTTGAATTTAAAATATTTGGTTTTTTCTTTTTAATTTCCCTTTCTTTCCTCCTAGTTTCTGTCTACCTTATTTATTTATTTCAGAAAAAGTAAAACTTTCTTGTGTCCATTCTTCTGTTTGAGATACATAGTCATTTGGTCGATTGCTGATATGTGATTCTAATGCTGCTAACAGATGGTATCCATGGGCAGACGAAGATTTGGTATCGACTTCCAGCTCATGTTCAGGATTCTCAAAGCACTTCTGATCCTGGGCTTCATGTCTGTCATGACGGTCTTATTTGTAGTTTGTGGACTTACAATAGCAGACGTGTTTGCTGCAATCATTGCCTTCATGCCCACAGGGTGGGCCCTTCTGTTGGTTAGAAGTTTTAGTTGTTGAAGAGTGCTACATGCCTTCTCTTTATTATAATGACGTGTGACTGACATTATTATTATATTTTTTAATTGTAAGAAAAATTTATATTTAAATCATGTCATCTTAAGGAGTGCAATGAAAATTTATATTTTAAATCATGCCATATATTATTTTAATAGAGAGAAGGTAATATAGAGACTATCGAAAAGGTAATATAAAGAAGGCATTTAGCTTTTCTTAGTTGTTTTATGGAGTGACCATATACTATAGGTTTTCTCTTCGAAGTAGGTTGTTTGGTTATTTCACATTCTTTGGAGAATGTTTATCTTTATTGGTTGTTACATTTCAGTCCACCAAAGAAATGCATAGCATATTATTCAAGAGTTGATTGTAAATTACTAAGAAAAACTATTGCATAGGTGATAGGTGTCTCAAGACATTCTTTTCCAAATATGATCCAAGCAAAGAGCATAGTTTTTTTTATTTATTTTTTTTCCGTCTGTTTTTTGCTATAATGTTTTCTTGTCTTCTGCAATGTCACTGCTAATTTTGTGGCTTTTTTTTTTTAAAAAAAAATGTTGACTGTCATATGAATATTTGATGGTTTAGATTAACATCATCAATGATTTGTAGTCTCAGCTTGGCTAAATCAACTTTTTACTTTTTTCTGTCTTTGAAAGATTGGTCAAGCATGCAAGCCCTTGTTTAATAGGATATCATTCTGGGATTCAATAAAGGAGTGAGCGAGAGCGTACGAGTACATAATGGGATTGTTACTTTTCATGCCAATAGCCATTTTGTTTTGGTTTCCTTTTGTATCAGAGTTCCAAATTCGCCTGCTGTTTAATCAAGCATTTAGTAGAGGCCTCCAGATTTCTATGATTCTTGCTGGAAAGAAAGATGGAGCCGACACAGGAAAAAAAAGACTTGTCTCGAAACTAAGGAGTTCGATAGTTTAACGATTCATTTGTTCTCATGCAGTTGTCCTTAGCAAATGCCTTCAACAATATCTATTTTTGTTTTCTTTTGATTTTTTTTTTAAAAAGAAAGTTAGTTAACTTATTATAGCGCTCCACAATATCTGAACCATGATTCTTATTGCAAATAAGTGCTAGTGTAGCCCCAGCCATGGCCCTGTGCTAGTTTAGTCCGGCTCTGAACCAGTGCAGTCAAAATTACTTCATAATTTACAATGTACGTATTTTTTAGAACTGATTTTAAAAGGGATGGATGGGCGCTTTCTTGGCCTTTCACATGGTCACAGTTTCAGTCAAATCGCTGAACTATTGGATGGTATGGTTTTATACTTGACTCGGATTTGTCGGTCTGATTTCAGAATCGATCGAACTGCGGCTAGGCGTATCAATTAAAGCATCCTTTAAACTTATTAAACAAACTGAAAAAATGCGTCTCATCCCAATTTTGTGAATGATCAGAGCTGAGTGAAGTGTGATACAGGAACATAAAAATTGTGCTAATATAATATAAACCAGAAAACTTTGAATTTGCAGAAAATTGATTTTTTTTTTCGCAAACTAAAATCCAAATATTTGCAACTTCCAATGTTATTCAACAATTTAGAAATCGAATTTACAATTTATATTTCCCCCAAAAAAAAAAAAATTATGTCATGTATGTGGAAAATTTTTAATATGAATCTATTTATCCCATTGAATTATAAATTAATGATTCATAATTTACTATATATGTAATTTTAAATTTAAATTTTACGTAGCGATTTTATGTAAATATTTAAATTTAAATTTCGATTAGGCTTCTTAAATGAGTACATTATATAGCCGCGGTTTGCTAGAATGCTTAGCAAAACACCAGACTACTTGGCAAAACACAATAGCGGCTCCATGAAATAAACCCCAAGTTCCAACACCAGTTATGTAAGAGTATGTAATTTTATTCTTGATTGTGGTTAATTAGGGTTTTCTGTGGCTGGTCATGGGCTCCATCAAAAACAAAAGCTACATGTTTGAGGACGACGACGTCGACGGTGACGACGTTGACGTTGACGTTGCTGGTGATGATGATGATACTTATATTGACTATGAGCATTCCTACGATCAGCACCGGAAAAACTACGTTATTTTGAAAGAATCAGAAATACGTGATCAGATGGAGGCCGACGTTTCAGAATTATCTGCCGTACTTTCCATACCAAAACACGAGGCAAGCATCTTACTTCGTCACTACGGTTGGAGTGTTTGTAAAGTACACGAGGCATGGTTTGCTGATGAATCCCAAGTCCGTCAAAAGGTAGGCCTTCTGTTAGTTCATCCCTCATCCACCAATAATAATCATAATTATGATTGTGGGATATGTTTTGAATCGTTTTCTAATTGCCATGATTCTATCAAGTCCGCTTCTTGCGGGCATCCCTTTTGCGTTGAGTGCTGGGGTCTTTATATCAAAGCACATGTCAATGATGGCCCTGGATGTTTGATGCTCAAATGTCCTCATCCATCATGCCATGTTGCTGTAACCCAACATATGATTGATCAATTAGCATCTGAGGTTGATAAGAATAAGTACCATAGTTTCGTCCTGAGGTCTTTCGTAGAGGATAACAGGAAGAGGAAGTGGTGTCCTGCTCCGAATTGTCAGTATGCTGTTGAGTTTGCAGCTGCTGGTGATGATCAAGGTTTTGATGTTTCTTGCCTTTGTTCTCATTCTTTTTGCTGGAATTGCTTGGAGGAACCTCACCGTCCTTTGGATTGTCATACTGTTTCAAAGTGGATGTTTCTTAACAAATCCGAGTCTCAGAACGATACTTGGAAGAAAGCTTATACCAAGAATTGTCCTAAGTGTGGCCGCCCCATTGAGAAAAACAAGGGTTGTATGCATATGACCTGTTCAGCCCCTTGCCTTTTTCAGTTCTGCTGGGTATGCCTTAAAGACTGGAATGGCCATTTCGCTTGCAATTCTTATGGAACTGTAGACGTAGAAGTAGATTTATTGCAGCGATATTTGGTTAAGTACCAGCATTATTATGATCGTTGGGCAGCCAATCATAAGTCAAGGGAAATTGCACTAGCTGATTTACAGAAGCTACAGTCTAACCATATTCAACAGCTTAGCCGGATTCAAGGCCAACCTGAGGCTCAGCTCAGCTTCTTAACAGATGCCTGGAGCCAGATAGTTGAATGTCGGGGAGTGCTCAAGTGGACTTTCGCATATGGGTACTACTTAGATGAGCTTAATGATAAAACTAAGAAAAGATTTTTTGAGTACTTGCAAGGTCAGGCAGAGGCTGCACTGGAAAGGGTTCATCATTATGCAGAGGGTAAACTTAATATTTTTCTTAATGCTGCTGCTGCTGATCCACCCTCAAAAGAATTTCTTGATTTCCGTACACAGCTAATTGGACTCACCAATGTCACTAAAACTTTCTTCCACAATTTGGTTTCTGCATTGGAGAATGGATTGTCAGATGTAAATGCTATATGCCCGGATCAGGACACTGCTGGAAGCTCGAAGATCAACAACAAGAAGAGGAAGTACAGCAGAATCAAAGTTCAGAATACACCACAAGTTGCACGAGCAAAAGCTGCCCTTGCAATAATTGATCAGAGGCCATGGTCTTGTGCCTTTTGTACCTATGTCAATCCCAGAGATGCCATGAAATGCCAGATGTGTTTCCGTGGAGCTTGGTCTTGCTTGTACTGCACCTATGCCAATCCTATATCTGCCACCACATGCCAGATATGCAGTAAAGCCAGGCAGGCCACTTGATCATGATGGTTTCCTATGGTCTTTTCTTATCCTTTGGGATTGGTAACTCCTACTAGTTATTTGCATTTTGCATTATCTCGCAAATAATTTATATTTAGTTTGTGTATATGGTTCTATACTTAAGCTGCAGTTAAGAAATTTAGGAACTTTTATAATGAACTTTCATTTTTCCTTTCTTTTTTTCTTTTTCCTAGTTTATCCCTTTTATCTCCTCTACATTTTTGTTCCTCAGCTGCATTAGTGATTGGTTCCTTCCCTTTGTTCTTTTTTCTCTGCTTTCTTTTTCATAAAATTCTCAGGCTTCGTTTATTTCGTGAAAAATTATTTATCCATGACAATATTTTTCAAAAATAACAATAGAATAGTATCAACATAATAATAAAAGGTAACTAATCCTTATAGGCTACCTTTATATCAAAGGGAAATACATTAAAAAATTATATGATTTTACGTTTTTAAAATTCGGGGCTATGATTGAGTTTGTAATATTTTGACAGTGTATGACATTTTTATACCATATGATGTATGCTAGTAAATATGCTTATATGATACGTTGATTGTCGTATTTTCTTGTAATTTTTATGGTTTGATGAGAGTTAATTTCACCGAACATCCTCCAACCTATAAAGTGCTGATGATCAGATCCCTAAATGGAAAAATGAAATAGAAAAGTCATTAATTATATAATAATATATCATGGAAGTTATTCCGGTAACTTCACCAAACAGAATGTATGTGTCCGTTACATTAAATTGACAAAATAGCACCACTTTGCTAATTCTCTCTCTTCGATCATGTCCCACAGCAGTCATCTATCTCCACTAATTCTCTCTCCTGCACAGCTCCCATCGCTCCTCTTGTGGCTTTATCCACAACGCCGCTTCTTTCCTCCTTTACTAATCTTTCTCATTTCGAACAACAATTAGCAGAAAACAAGTCCAAAAAAAAGAAGGTTCTGTGGTACTCAAAGTAACGTTGGTGCTGAAAGCAAAGTGGGTAAAAAATGAAAGTAGTCCCCTTGTGGTAATGGCGGCATAACTAGGTTAGGGATTTTTTTACTTACCCAAAATGCAACTTATTTGACTGTTTATTTACTTAACCATACCAGGCTTCTCGAATATAATGTGAATATATTATTTTAATGCAATTGCATGGTGAACAATAAAATGAAAATTGCATAAGGGAAAAAAGCAATATTTTGAATTAAGTTTTAGTGACAACTTTGATAATTGTCATACTGAATGACTTATATTTGTGTTTATGTTTGCTATTTATGCACATAAAGTTTTTTTTTTTTTTTTTTGGCTCTATTTGTGCATTAGTTTTATAGGAGAACAAAATTATATAGATGAAAAATGTTTTTATAGAATTATTGTGCAAACCACATTTCAATGATGAGATTAGACAAACTATTACAAAACGTGATATGTATGTGAAATACTTAACTATGAAAGAAGTTCTTGATACTTTGACTCATAAAATGGTCATAAAAGAAATAGTTGAAAAAGCATAATGTAATTTGCATAGGCCTAAAGTAAGGAGATAACTTGATGTTAGGAAGAGTAGTGATGGTGACAATACTGTCAATAGATATGTATAGGATCTCAATTGTCTAGTTTGGAGAATAATGCAAGTATAGGGGAGTTTGATGTCCAATTTACAGATGGTTTGCAAAGCAATGCTTTTGCTAATGATGTAGGAGTTGGTGAAGGATTGAATGAGGCAAATATTGAAATGAATATTAATGTTAATGTAGTAAATGAGGGAGATAAAGATAAGAGAGATGAAGATGAGAGAAATGGATATGAGGGAGCTGAAGATGAGGTAGATGACAAGGAAGAATCAGAGAACATTGAGGGTAGTAGTAATAATGGGGGTATTAGTAACAATGAGGGTAATAGTAATAATACAAACAATATAGAATTTAAAAACCCGGACTATGACCCTTTAAATGGCGATGATGACCTAATGACTATGATTAATGAAGAAAGCAAAGAAAATAGGTAGGCCAAAGGGAACTAGAAAGAGGATAACTATTGGTGGTTTGGGTGCAACTCTGAATGTTGATGCCACTTAGTTGGATGATGATGTGGGCTATTATCCATCAGATGAATCGTTAAGTGCCTCTGTTGATGATGATGATAGAGTTAGATTTCCTGAGTTTCATAGTGACATAGAGGTTAATCATCCATTAATGGAAATAAACATGTTGTTTGGTTCAAAAGAACATTTCAAGGAAGCTTGTAAGTAGTCAACAATTAAAAATAAGTTCTAGGTGTATTTACCTAAAAATGACTTTTGAAGGTTACTTGTTTATGTTTAAAGCATTATGAATGTAGGGTATATGCAAGTAAGTTCAACAGGAAAGACCAAACTTACCTACATTCTATATCAAGTCTGCAATTTTTGAACACAAGCATGGAAGGGTGTTCTAAAACTTTCATATGACATCAAAATGGCTTTTTAATAAATATCTAGAAGAGTTTAGGGCAATTTCTCATTAGAGTATAAATGGATTGATTTTGGTAAAGAACAAGGCCTTAACATAGGGAGGATAAAAGCATAAAGGGCAAAGGACTAAGCCTTAAAGAAGATTAATGGTGATAAGGCATATCAATTTAATAAATTTAATAATTATAGGTCAGAATTATTTAAAAAAATCTAAGAACTACTATGGAGTTCCATGATTATGAAAGTTCATATTTTAGAAGGATGTACATTGGTATTGGTGCATTGAAAAAAGCTTTCATGGTAGGTTACAAGCTTGTTATATACTTGGATGAATATTGGCTTAATGGTACCTATAGAGGGTAGTTACTATGTGTTGTTGATAGAAGGTAGTTACTATGTGTTGTTGGGAGTGATCTTAATGATTATGTATTTCCAATTGCATATGCCATGAGAAGAAAGAGAACAAAGATTATTGGATGTGGTTTCTAAGCTGCCTCAAAGATGATCTTGAAATGTATAATAGTTACAATTGGACGTTGATGGGTGATAAGTAAAACATAAATCATACGCTCATCATATTTAATTTTGAACATGCCATGGTACATGTGCAAATATGTTATAATTTATATTATAGAGACTAATTGGCAACATTAACAAGCTATTCTTAGATGTAGAACATAGAACTTATGCTAACATCTCAAAACCAAATTTAATGGGAAAAAGTTTAAAGATATGATATGGGATATTACAAGGAGCTCATACACAATGAAACCCTTAAAACAATGGAAGACAAATTTATGGAGGCTATGGATTGGATTATGAAATGGGCCTTCAAAACCTAGAGTAGGGCATACTTTAGCATTACAACCAATCGTGATATTTTGCTCAACAACATGGTTGAGTCCTTCAATAAATATATTTTGGATGCTAAGAAAAAGGCAATTATAACCATGTTTGAGATAATAAGATCCAAACTTATTAGAAGATTATTTAAGAAGAGGGAAGATATCAAGAAGGTACAAAGGAGGTTACACCCTATGTCCAAAAGAAATTGGAGAAATTAAAACAAATGGGATTCAAGCGTAAACCAACTTTCAATGGAGTTCTAAGAGTTCAAGTGGTTGGCTTTAATGGTATTTTTATGGTTGACTTAATGAAGGAGTGTGCTTGTAAGAGATGGCAACTAATAGAAATACCATGTCTCCATGCTTGTGCATGTATCATAGGTAATAATTGAAGGCTCTGCTGATGATTGGTACATCATGAAGGTATATATGAAGGTATATTAGCATCATATAATGTTTATAAATGGGCATGAAATGTGGGCAATACTTGAACATAAAATAACCTCCATACCATTATTCTAGAAAAGTTGAAAAGTGGCAGGAAGGCTAAGGCAAGAAAAGAAAAAAAGCTGAGGAGTTAGACAGATGTGCAACTATTACAAAAGGAAAAATAAGCAAGAAGGGACTGGTGAATATGTCATACTCAATTTACAAAATATTGGTCACACTACCTTAAACATGCACAATCATCAATGGTAAATCTCACTTGTCAAAACTCACCTACTTTCCTTATTTCAGTACATTATATACATTAATGTGCATATTTACAATACGACAAAAGGCAAAAATAATTACTGATGGTTCAAATTCAATAAAGACACTAATTCAACAAAGTCAAGCTCCATTTGCAACTATAGTGAGATGGATGATGGATGTGAGGAAAAATTACAATTTGCTAAGTTACAACTTCTTACAGCTTGTTTGCATTAAATGTGATAGAAATTTATTTATATCTTAATTGTCGGGGAATTCTCAAATTTCTTAAGCTAATGTTTCTCTATCTCAATCTAATTTAGTAGCTCAAGCCATAATGAAGGGAAAACCATAACAATCAACATGTGTTATTCCTATTGAAAGGGGGAAACTATATGAATATGTAGCATCTAAGGCACCTGCAATTGGCATTGTAAGGAAAAATCACAACAATAAGCAGGGGTATCAAAATGGGTCAGGACATGCAAACACAATTAATAAAATACGTAAAATTAACAGGTTAGAGTTGAGTTTTAGTGCGTTCATGTCATAAATGGATTGACCCATTTATGACACAACTTAAAACAGATCGTGTAACGGGTTGACATGCAAACATATTATAATTTGTTTTATTTTACATGTATCAACGTGATACAATTCATTTATAATCTGTATAATTTATGTGTAATATCAAGGTTAAAATGATCATGTGTATAAAATATATAGACATCTTTTAATATGTTTATATTTGTTGAATAGAATTTAGATAATGTTTATTTAAAATTTTTATATGTTTGTGTTTGTTTGTAAGAATATTTGAACTTTGGTATTATATTAATTTTTATTTAGATTTTTATTGATATTTGTTTTGAAAATTGAAAATAGATATGATTATGGAGAATATATCAATTAATTTGAGTAAAAATATAATATTTTTTGGGTTATGAATTTATATATATTAAACAGGTCATGTTAGGTTTTGTGACTCACATACAACCCAATTAAGTGAACAAGTTATAAGTATTGTGTTTGTGTAATCAATTTAAATTTCGCATTATGTTAGGATTAAGGTATCCTGATATGATTAATAAGTGAGTTATGTTCGTGTTGACCTTAATAATATCACTTAAATGGTTTGATATGATGTGAACACTTAAATGGTTTGATATGATACGAACACGACCTATCAACCCGTTTTGATTCCCCTAGCAATAAGCTACATCTCAAGCACCAACTACGGGCTTTGTAAGAGAAACATCACATTCACAACTTACTTTTAAGGCACAAGCTATTTGCATTGAAAGGGGTAGAGCACATCAGAAGCCACCAACTGTATTGATAGTATCAGATTGAGACATATGCCTAGCATATACATAATCATACTATTCATTATGTGATTTGGAGTAGCCACTGTTTTAGAGTAGTCACTCTTTTTAATACAATGATAGTATTTTTGTTATGTATTTAGATGTTACATTTTGTGTTTTAGTTATTAAATAAGCATTAGATTTTTTTCATTCCATAAATGAAGCAGTAAATGTAAAACTCTTTCAGTTTTGCTATAACTAAATGAAATTAGTTACACATTTTGATTCATGCTTATTTTTTCTTTTATTACTATTTGAATACTCTG
The DNA here is from genome assembly GCA_949677035.1 of Omphalea diandra. Lineage (NCBI taxonomy): Eukaryota > Viridiplantae > Streptophyta > Magnoliopsida > Malpighiales > Euphorbiaceae > Omphalea > Omphalea diandra. The sequence goes on from CATIWR010369289.1 coordinate 22,627, forward strand.
ACATTATATAGAAAACACGATTTGTTAAATTAAAGTTCATTGATTATAATGGAATTGCATTACTAGTAATGACCATTTCTATTCATAGCTTTTTTCATACTAAAAAAACAAAAAACATAAGCATAAAAAACCACTAAGTCACTAAAACCCTTCGTCAAGAACCTTAACTCACTATTTTGACAATAACTTCACAAATATAACCTCTATAATTACCACCATCAAAGCAAATATACTTGATGCACCTCTTATACTCCATCTTATTCAATTACCTCTTTAAGCCTTTAAGTTCTCTTTTATGCTCAATATTTCCACTTTCCTTAACAACCCACGTATGACTATAAGGTAAACTTTTCATCAACCCACTTAAAGAAATCGCAGTGCCCTTTGAGATGTTGTCTGTAATATTTCAAAAATCATTAAACCATTATATAACACCAATGAAATAAATCTAAGGAATAAGATAAAGATTGTTAACTATCCCATAGTTAGTGCATCTTAAGAACCTTCATCCTGAATTATCTTCAGTCCACGATGCTTTCATCTCACCTCATCCTCGCATTTGCAAATTGGAAGTTTATTTAGACCAACAACCTCTTACAAACTTGGCCTATCTAGAGGAACATTGCAAGATAACTTATTTGTTCTATTACCTCTGGTTGACATCTTTCTTACGTAATTTGATTTTTACTATTTCAAATTGCAAAAGAGTTCCATAACTTAGCGTTAGGATAGTGTTAATAATGTGAGAGAGAGAGAGTCTATTAAGCAAAAAGAAAGAGAATTAATGAGACATAAATGGATGATGTGAGAGCTGATATAAGAGAGAGAATTGATAAGTGAGGTGGCATTTCTTATTTAAAAAATTATCTATATGGCGGACACATACACATTTTGTTCATATAAGTAGTTAGAGTAACTTTTATGGTATGTTTTATAATATTTAATGACTTTTCTGATGCAATTTTCACTTAGAGACCTTAAGGTTAAAACTTCTTAGTTGAAGATGGTGACTGAAATTAAACCCATTTAATGAAAGTAGATCCCATCAAATAAATTTAATATTTTTAACAAATTAAAATTTTAAGCAGATAAAATAAATTATGGAAAAAAGAAAATAAAAATTATCTAAAATCCTCCATGAATGATATTCATTCAACTTTGTTTTTGTTTTATGTTTTTACTAATTCTCATACCTTTTTGCGTCTTCATTCCTCAAATGACAAAGTAATTTATGATTGTAAATACATATAAAGTCTAGGTTGGAAAAGATACCAAGCTCGCAGTACAACACTTGTAACCTTAACCACCATTACTAACCTAATCTTAGTTCCTAAATAGTTATCTTCATTGACACCATAATCTTAATTATTGGCTCTTTAGTTCGATTACTGAATCCATATTATTGTTTTGTTTAAGGATTCTTTCAAATTTATGGGTGACAAATCTTTTATGAGTCTATAATTTTGTGTTAGAATTTATAGTTGATGTTTATTTAAGGAGAAATTTTAATATGAACTTAGCTCTTCACGTTAGATCATGAACTAATCATTAACAATCTGTCATGTATATCATACTTTTAAATTAGATGATATTTTATAAATTTCATTAATCATACCCAAAGTATATTGTATAAATATTTTCTTATCGAATGGTTTGTATATGAACTCAATCCCTATAAGAATTGTCTTATTTGAAGCTTTATCAGTGAGAAGAGATATGTGGGTACTGATCTTGGAGCTTTATTAGATAATGGTAAAAGCAATTCTAATGCTAATATTGTCTATGTAAATGTTAATTATGAACCATATGCATATTTGGTGATAAAGAATGGATTAAAAATGAAAGCTTAGATTGATCTGAAAAGTCTTTGAGGTTAGGATTAGTAAATTGGGTGATGAAAGGTTGTATGATCTTATTATTACATATTTGATTAATCTATCAAAAATGTGGAAAGATGATGAGATTTATGTGCCCTTAGATTCATAGATTTAGATTTTTCAAATTTTAATTAATTTAAGTTTTTTTAAAAATTTATTTTATTTGACTCAAAATTTTTAAATTTTACTTAAAATTTAAAATGTATATAATGAGTCCCTTTTATCCATTGGTAGACAAATAACGATATTGTGAGACTTACCACAATAGTCAGCTTGGGTGGTTCGTGTTGAGCAAAGGTAGTTGGTTCGGGTGTTTTATAGCCAAGCTAACTAAGGCATAGGGCAACTTCTCCAACATGGGGTAATTTAGCTCGACTTCTTTGAGGACTTTATGGATGTAATATACTGGCTTTTGTTTTGCTTCTTCTTTTCTTATTAGAATCGAGGCGACTGTATCCTTGGTTATTGCCAAATACATAAAGAGCAGCTCGTTTCATAGGGCAGACTGAGCAAAGGGAGCGAGCCAAAGAATGTTTTTAGTTCATCAAAAGCTTTACGACACTCATCATTCCACTTGAATTTCTTAAGATTTCTTAATATTTTATCGAAAGGTAAACATCGTTGAGCTAATGAAGATCTAAATCTTCTAAGGGCTATGATTCTTCCATTGAGCTTTTAGACTCTGTTGATGGTTCGAGGTGACTATTATTTCCAGAATTGCTTTGATTTTTAAGGGTTGGCCTTTATGCATCTTTGAGAAATCATGAAACCTAGGAACTTTCCAGCTCAGATTCCAAAGGCACATTTTTCTGAATTAAGCTTCATGTTGTATTGGTTAAAAATTTTGAAGGCTTTTCTTAGGTCCTTAGTATGGTCCTCGGCTTGATGACTTTTAACTATCATGTCATCAATGTAGTCCTCCATTGTTTTTTTGAAATGATCTTTAAACATATGGTTGACCAACCTTTGATAGATGGCTCCTGTATTTTTTACCCTAAAGGGCATGACTTTATAGCAACAGGTTCCTTCCTGGGTTACGAAACTTGTTTTTTCCTCTTCTAGCATGAACATTCGTATTTGGTGGTAACCTGCCAATGCATCAATGAAACTGTATAACTCACACCTTACTATGGAATCAACGGGCTTATCTATGTTGGGTAGAAGGTAACTGTAATTTGGGCAAGCTTTGTTGAGGTCTGTGAAACCCACACACATTCTTCACTTTCCATTTGGCTTCTTTACTTACACAACATTGGTTGGCTAGTCTGGGTTTTGTACTTCTCGGATGAACCCATCATGTAGCAGTTTGCACACCTCCTCAGCTGTGGCTTTTTATCTATACAAAATAGCTAAAGTTATAAACCCTGCAACATACAAACTGGAAACTATGGAAGGAAAACCAGTGCCTCGGACATGGAACATAGAAGCATTGAAGAAATACTTTATATAAGCAATATTTGTTGCCTCTTTTTTGTAAAATACTTGTCTTCTTTCCAATAAAAATGAAGCTGCCCGTGGACGTAGATAAATTATTGAACCACGTAAAAATTATGGCCTTATGGGAATGATCCTTTACATGTTTTGCATAAACATCAAATACACCTCGCATAACAGTGTATTGCGCTAATCTACCTCGTGCATTAATTAAGTTTTATCATGTACTAAACTAATCAATCTCATACATTAATCAAATTATCATGTATTAAGCTAATCAATCTCATACATTAATCAAGTCATCATGAACTAAGCTAATCTATCTCGTACGTTAATCAAATTATCATGTACCAAGCTAACTTATCTCTATATTAATCAAGTTATCATGAATTGAGCTAATTTAACTTATACGTTAATCAAGTTATCAAATTGATCTATATCACACATTAATTATGTTACGAGCTAACATCACTTTTAAAATAGGCTAAGCCATAAAGGCATAATAAGTGTTCAAGTATTCATTACATCGACATGACTAAAGACAACACAAGAATGATAAAAAAGAAAATTTTCATTAACTTACAAAAATATTATAAAAAGAAAAGCCCAAGGTTACATAAAGATGCCTAAGTCTATGCCTCGGGCTCTTCCTGATCTTCTTCATCATCATCCCGTGGCAGAATATCACCTACATAATTGAAGTCTACATCTGGGTGAGCTTTTTCCAGGGCACGCTTGATTTTAGCATTATATGAAAAACAAATAGACAACATTTCTTTAATTATTGATAGCTAAGTTGCAGCCTTCTTCACTGACCAGTCTTAGACAACCTGACTAAGCTCGACATTCTTTTTCTTAATGTCTTCTAGTTTGATATTTTTCTTTTTTAGCTCTTCCTCCAGGGTGGACAGCTTGACTAAACATGCTTCAGCAGTCTTCAACTTCTCTTGAGTTTCAATAAGTAAGTTTGTCGAGGTAGTAACCTGCTTAAATGTGTGCTCATGCTTTTTGGATAAAGAGTCAAAGGCATCATGAACCTTTGCCAACATAGTCTCCAGCTCGATAAGGCTCTTGAAATCCTTCTCCACAGTCTTAAGACGAATAGGTAAGGTCACCTAAGTCGTCGCTACCTAGAAAAAAAAAAAAGAAACAACTAGATTAACATCTTCACAAACACTTGGAAAATTTTAAAGTATGCATATGGCTTAGAATACCTTAAGGCTGAGCATTTGTGCATTAGCAAAGAACTCCCTATTAGTAAGGTGCTCGAATTACTTCTCATCGTTGGGTAGGAGATAGATCCTCCCAAGTGTTTTGCTAATCGTCTTATTGCATAGAGAACAAGACTCGTATTTATTCTTTAAATACCCATGCAGTCGGGACATCAATTCGAATTCCTAGAAAGCATAAAGAGCTCCTCATTCAATTCAAACTTTGCAACTTCCGCACGACGCTTCTTTAAAAGTGGCACCTTGGCAAAAATCAACTCATCCACGCTCTCACCAGCTTAGCGAAGTTGAGAATAATTTCAGCAGCTATTTCAATCCTCAGCTCGAAAGCATTTGCCCAGTTAATAGGACATTTCTTATGGCCGATTGACTTTACCCAAGTCCTTGGTTGTTTGGCACCCCCTATTGCAGCTTCAACAATTTGCGCAACCTCCTGCGTTGCCATTTCGACCTTAAGCGCTTTCATTTCCATCTCTGCAAAACATAAAAACATTAATACACATTAGTATGAAGGAAGTTTAACCTCAAATTTGCAAACCATTACCAGATTTGGCCCAATAAGGCAAATATTGCTCTATTAGCCTAATTAAATCTATTGAATCTATTACTAAGGCTCGGAGTTGTTTAGCTCGCTCTCAAGTCCTGCTCGGATGGTGTCAAGGTGTACTCTTACTCCTAACTTACCCACCTGGTAGGGAACCCCACTTCCTGTTTACACATAGCAATAAAATATCTATCTTTCCAGCCTTTTATGGAGGAGGGATAATAGGAGAACATGTCCATGCTAGACTTGGCAGACATGTGCCAATGATCCTCTCCAGCCTAGTCCTTCACCATAAATAAATTTTGAGCCATGCTAGTAGATATGTCTACCTCTTTCTCTCGAGTTAGTAGGTATAGTCCCACCAACATCCTTATGTCGTTCAGGCCTATTTGGGTAATTGGCAAATTAAAGCCTTTTAGCACTTTCTGGATAAAAATCCAACATGAGCAGCCTAAAACTAGCCTTCAAGTCCTCTTCATACAACATAAACTATTTTGGCCTGAGAATACAAAAGGCTTACAATTTTAGATTAGGTATCCTCAGCTTATACTGTAAAGGGATGTTATATTTTAGGCAAATTTTCGCTAAGCCTCGAATTGACATCTTGCTCGGCACTTCTTGGGTTTACCCTTCGAATTTTGATTAGATCGAGCTAAGGATCTACAAAGGTCAATTCGGTACCCATCCCACTAGATCCAACACTACTACCTGATCCCTGCCTCTCTTTAGTATTGTTGTCATCCTCATTTGTCATATCATCTTCTCCACCACTTCTTTGTTTTTGTCGTTTAGTTTCTCAACTCCATCTTCATCTACCGCATTTAAGGATTTAACTATGTCCTTTGGGACAATAATGGTGGGCGGCGCATCAACAGAAATTGCAGCCGACGAAGTGACTCCTTTGTTGATTATTGAATCCATTTTTAAAGGTTCAAATCAACGAAAAAGAAAGGGAAAGGAAAGCACAATCTCTGCAACAAAATAAAAAAAAAATGCAAATATCACCTTTTGAAGAAGAAGAAGAAAAAGAAGAAAAATGACGTTGTTAAGTTGCAGGAATCACAGAAGATCTCACCACAAAAAAAGATTTTGAAATGCAACAAGAGCAACCAAAACCAAAATAAGTGTTTGGCAAAAGACAATGATGGGATTTATAGAACTTGGCGAGGGGGAGATGAAAGATTAGGGCTAGATGAATTGGTGTTCTTATCAAATGGCCCTACTTGTCTTAATCAAATATACCAACCCCAAGCCCTTCCCCTGGGCAACAAGTGTAAGGCATGCTCATGGGATATGTTTAAATTTTAAATTTTGAAACTCCCTCTCACAGACAAATCGGTTCCAAAATACTCATTCATTACCTGGCTCGTCCACATATAATATCACGGCTCGGTCATACCTTTGTTTCTCTTGAGATGTAAACAAACCCGGATTAGAGGGGAACATATGATGCTATCCAAGTGCGTATAAGTTAGGCCCAATCACGTAAAACCTAGTTCGACTCCCACAATATGGAATGAAAATGCGACTCAACTATAAATGAAGCTCATAAGAACCACAAAGCCACCTTAGCTCGACCCATTGAAAGGCGATTACTTGGCAATTCATCACTTGTCCAGAAGTTTTCCCTTATCAAGAAGGCTATGAACTAAATAGGAAGATAATCTTCACTAGGGAACAACCATTAATTAGGAAGATATCAAGTCTCACTCCAACTAAGAAAGAATTTTCCCTAAAACACTATATAAGGATCATTATCAAGTATCTCTCACATTACATTCACTATTTGTTTCTCTAGCATAGTATTGACCTAAGTGTCAGAGTGAGCTTCTAGCAACTTATCGGATACCCTCTTTCATTTGTTGTCTTGCAGGATTATAGCCAAAGTACCCGAACCAACCACTTTTGCTCAATCCAAACCACCCTAGTTGACTACTATGGTAAGTCTCACAACTTCGTATAGTAAATTATGACACATCAACACTATTATGCCATTAGGTATGAAGATGTAAAATGTCGCATATTATAAAGTATTGAAATTTTATAAATTTTATTATAGTTTTAAAAAGCTTAAAATGAAGGTATTTTTCATACATGTCACATTAATAATTATTAAATTTTGATTTAAATTTTATTATAGTTATAAAATTTTAATTTTGAGAATTATGGACCAATAAAATTCTATTTTTATTGCAATTACATATCATCATCAATTTTTTAGCCTTTAGATTATCATACTTATTATGTATTTCAAATGTGCTTTAATTCCTAGAAAATAAATATCATTAGTTAAATTAAAATTATGCTAATATTGGCAATTTAATCGATTAAAATTATTTCAATCTTATCAATACATACATAATTAGCATAGAAAGTTCAAAAAGTGCCCTCATAACATCTTTCTAGCAATTTTAAGAGTAAAAATAGAAGTTTAGTGATTACAATAATCAAAGTTAAAATTCTTATGTCCATAATAATTAAATGTTTTTTTTTTGGGTGTATGAGCTTTGCCTGACAAATTTCTTTTTTGGTCCGAGATTTTATATTTTGCTCAATATATCATTTCTAGACCGATTTAAAGAAAGATAGTGGCACTCAACCTTTTAAATCGGAGAGTTTTTAGTTATTGTCAAAATATATGCTCTCTTTCAACCAATTCAAGCATGCTTATCTAAACACATACACACTCTTTCTAGGTCAATTCAATTTGAATCAATCCAAATAAATTTATCTACATTAAACCTAGTGAATTTATAAGTAAATACTTTTTCACTGTTTTTGAGCTCAGATTTTTTTACCATTTGAACCAACTTTCATTAATAAAATTAAATTGAAATTTGACGATTATTGATAAAATTACCCAATTCATATATTATGCTTCCATTTATTTATTTATTTAAGATAGAAAAGCTAATAAGATTTTTACTTAGTAGTTAAGGGAATGTAGTCTCAGGTCCATAAGATTAAGATATGTTTGGTATGCTATTTATATAAATATACAATCTTTTCTTGGATGTGCAAATCAACTTCAACTTTAATATTTGAATATACTAATGATGATCACTATCATGCTTTACCAGTTTTGAATATAATATTGCCAATGATTCATTATATTTACACAAGTATCACAGCTGGGAAAAAGTTTGAAGTTCCAGGGAGATGTTTTCTTCGGCAAAAAGAAAGTTGGGGATGGGAGTCTGGTGGACGCCACCCAATACATGATATTGGATTTCCAGAAGAAAATAATTAAGATATGGAGATATTGATGTTATCACCTTCCTACTACTGTTGGAAACTGAGTTAGGAATTGTTACAGCACCGAATAAATATCAATAACATCAAAGAGTTTATGCAAATATTTAATGATAATTATATGGATATAATTTAGAAAAATTACTATAATGCCATTGGATTTTACCAAAATACATACTTGGTAATTGATTTTTTTTTAAAAAAATATATTTAAATATATCTCTATATTTTTGTATCAGTATGCTAAAAAGCTTTTTCAAACTTTATTCGTTAGTTAAAGACAAAAATATGCCCGTCATTTGTCTAATACTTTAAAAGTATTTTTAAGAATTTTTTTTAATTTTAAAAAACATCTTTTATACAATATAGAATATTTTAATATAAAAAGTAAAAATTTTATTTAAATTCAATGAACTCTTTATATTTTTGTTCTTTTTTTATTTTTCATAAACATCAATAATTTTATTCTTTTTTTATTTTTTTATTTTTTCCAATAAAAAATATCAATTAATATAGTATATAGAAACTTATAGTATATTAATTGCTTATTAAAATAGACAATGAATTTATCTCTTTAGACATAAAAAAAATCCAACCTATTTTTTATTTAATTAAAGAATAAAGAGTTTATTGATCATTGATTTTATAAGATAATTCTCTCTCTCTCTCTCTCTCTCTTTCTCTCTCTCTCTCTCTCTCTCTCTCTCTCTCTCTCTCTCTCTATATATATATATATATATATATATATATATATATATATATATATATATCATTTTTTAATACATCTTTTTTTGTTTTATAATTCTTTAACACATCTTTTCCTTAATATACCATATAAAATATTATTAGTTTGTTGAATAATATTAAATTAATTTTTAATAAGTAAAAATATAATATATTTAATAATTAAGTATTTAGCTTCTTAATTAATCTTAAAAAATTAGAAACTTTATCAATATAAAAAATTTTTAATGTAAAAATAATTTAGGAAGTTTAACAATGTAAAAAGAAATTGTTTACTTTAATTCTTTTTAGAACTTTAACAATAATAAACATTGGGGAAAAATATAATAAGGAATAAAATTAAAAAATAAAGAAACAAAACTAAAACTAAAAATTTTTTTGGTTTCATATTGAAATAATTATCTTATTATTAAAGTTTATTATACTAATTTGATTATAATTCTCTATTTTACTATATTATCCATTTGAAGGAATCTAATTAAATAATAATGATTTACAAAATAATAATATATTATAAATATATACATAAAATAATAATAAATTTTAATTATTATTTATATATTAATTTTAATTCATTAATTAATTAAAATAAATATTAATTTTATTTAAAATATATTATTCAACATAGTGCTTCGTAATTAGCAGCTAGTAATTCAGAAATTACCAAGCTGAGCGCAAGTGAGTCACTGCCACTGTAATAATAACGAATTTAGACAGGCAAATTCTTTTTTAAAAAAAAATAAATAAAACTGAAAAATAAAAATAAACGTCGGAATAAATAAAAAAGAAAAAAAGAACAGGTTGGAAATGTGACCGTTGGAGATGCTTGAAACTTAAAACGGGAAAGCAAACCAGAATGAGAAGACTCAAAAAGCCGATACACATCTCTTCTTCCTCAAGAGAGACTCCGACACGCATTCTTCCTCTAGCAATCAAATACTACTAACAAAGAAGAGAAGATAGCAAAATGGAAAATCAAGGAACAGAGAAGCTGATGGCAGAAAAAGAAGAAGCACACCCATATGCATTTCACGTTTCTGGGCCCCGAAACGTCGCTTCTCCCAACTGGAGAGACCTTATTTGTTCCAGTTGGTTAGTTCTCACATATTTCCCATTTCGTATTTGATTTGATAATTGACCCATTTGCATCTGAGAAGAAATAGTAATTCTCAGCTTTAAATTTGCCTAGAGGATTCTTGTTATTATGTGTACATGAACAGAGGATTCATCCAAAGCTAAAGTTAGTAAATGGGTTTCTAAGATTTCAATTTTTCCGCAATTCTTTGTAATATAAATGCCTTTGGAGCTAAAGAAGTTGGTATGTTTGATCATACAATGGCTTGCTGGGTTTTTATTTTGGTTCTTGTTCTGCCTATGAATTTGCTACTTTCAACTTACCTGGAACATTTTGCATTTATGCTCTTCTCTTTCCTTGGTTTATAGTTTTCTTCTTAATGGTCTCAAGTCAACAATCTCATTCCCAGGCCATGGAGTCATCTGAAGGATAAATACTTGTTAGTTAGTCTTTGTGGGCATGGATTGGGGAAGTTAGACTAGACAGACATATGTGGGATGTATAATTATGTTCGATTAGAAGCTCTTTGGTAGTAAATTTGGTTGCAACTTGTTTACTTCATATTATGCTTGTAAATTCCCCAAAAGGGGGACCAAGTATTGTTCCTAATAAAGAAGAAATGTTTGACATTTATGTTTGCCCCAGTACAGGAAGGATGAGAACTACAAGAGAACAGTACTTGCCTGCTTCATTCAAGCAGTCTACTTGCTAGAACTAGACAGACAGGAGAATAGAACACAAGAGAATGCCCTTGCCCCAAAGTGGTGGATGAGATTCAAGTACAAACTGACCCAAATGTTGATTGATGAAAGAGATGGATCTATATTTGGTGCTGTGTTAGAATGGGATCGATCTGCAGCAATCGCTGACATGATACTCATCAGACCTAGTGGAGCACCTAAGTCTGTTTTAGCACTTCGAGGAACGCTGCTCAAAAGTCTAACAATCCGAAGGGATATTGAGGATGACCTCCGTTTTCTAGCATGGGAAAGCTTGAAGGGTTCTGTGAGATTCAAAGTAGCACTGGAGGCAATTAAATTGGTTTCTGAAAGCTATGGAAGCAGCAATGTGTGCATTGCCGGTCATTCCTTAGGTGCTGCCTTTGCTCTCCAAGTCGGAAAAGCATTAGCTAAAGGAGGGATATACGTGGAAGCCCATTTGTTTAATCCTCCCTCAATTTCTATGGCTATGAGCTTAAGAAATATTGGGGAAAAAGCTGGATTTGCTTGGAAGAAAATCAAATCAATGCTTCCGTCAAATAGTCAATCTCAGGCCACCAATGATTCTGGAGATGAAACTTCTACTGTGGGATCAAGGAATTGGCAGCCATTCTTCAGGGATAAAACTTCTCTAGGATCAAACAAATGGGTACCTCACTTGTACGTGAATAATAGTGACTATATCTGTTGCTATTACACTGACCCTGACGAAGCAGAAGATAAAGATGCAAATAAGGAGAATGTGAATAATGTGAATATCTCAAATGGTGGACAAGTTGCAGCAAAGCTATTTGTAATGTCTAAGGGAAAACAGAAGTTTCTTGACGCTCATGGCTTAGAACAATGGTGGTCTGATGATATGCAACTTCAAATGGCTTTGCACAGGAGCAAGCTGATGAGCAGGCAGCTGAAATCGTTGTATATCCTCCCAACTCCTCCACAACCAACACAAGGGGTGCCAAGATGACAATAGCATGGAATGTATTCATTCCAGTCCTTATTTATTCGTGTGGCATTCGTTCAAGTGTTTGCAATTTCTACCTTTTGCAACTATACACAATTCAATTCAATTAAGCCTTAATCCGACTGCTAGTTGGGATCCGGCATATAAATTCATTTTCTCGATTTTGTACAATTTTGGATTACCTCTCTTTGCAAAATATACAAATATTAGATCTTTTTTAAGAACTATGCTCCAAGTTATTTTACAAATAAGAAAAAGAGCAATTATAACAGTGCTTATAAAGATTGGTGTTTCTTTCAAATGAATCAATAAATATCTACTGTGTTGTGCACATTTTCTTTCTCTCATTCAGGGATGGAGCTAGTACTTTTGATTTGGGGGAGGGGGCAGTATATTACTTTTAAAAAAGGCTTAATCACCCAAAAAATTCAAACATTTATGCAAAATTTTAATTGTATCTAAAACTTTTAATTTTATTAATTATACCCTAATTTGATGAATTGATTTCAATGGTACCCCAAGTCAAAATTAAAATTTAGTAAAGTTCATATTTGTGTTCAATTGACCCTTATACTTTCAATCAAATCCAAAATTTAATTTAGAGCTTAATTAATATGATACTTTTTATTTTTTATTCAAATTGTCTCATTTTTACTTAATTGAATTTATTATGTACTTTTATAAGATGAATTTTAATTTTATATTTAAATTTAAAAATAAAAAATGTCAATATTTAAATTTATAATGTATAAAATCTTTCAATCTCCCTTTTTTTAAAAAAAAAAAATTCTCAATCTCCTTAAAAAAATAATTTTTGTATTTTAAATAAAAATTTATTCAAATTATTTAAAATAAAAATTTCTTAGAAATATTTTAAAAATAATTGCATGAACTTAATTAAAATTTCTATCCTAATAATCTCATTTTTACTTAATTAATTTTATTATCCACTTTTATTTGATGAATTTTAATTTTAAATTAAAAATTTTTAAAATTTAAATTTATAATTCATAAAATCTCTCAATTTCTCATTCAATAAAATTTCTCTCAATCTCTCCCTAAAAAATTAATTTTTACATTGTAAATAATACATTATTTAAGCTATTTAAAACGAAAACTTCTAAACAAATTTAAAAATAAATTACATGAACTTAATTAAAATGATATTTTTATTTTTTATTCAATTTAATCTTATTTTTGCATGATTAAATTTATGATATACTTGTATATCACAACTTTACATTTAAATTTTAAAGTTTATAAATTTTTAAACGTAAATTTATAATTTATAAAATATCTCAATCTCTCATTTAAAAAAAAAATCCTCAATCTCTTCTTAAAAAATTAACTTATATATTTTAAATAATAAATTATTTAAACCATTTAAATAAAAAATTCTAAGAAATATTTGAAAAGTCAATTATGTGGTATAAAACTGAACATTCATGAAAAAATTATCCTTGAAATAAAAATTAAGTGTTTACTAGTTTATTATTTAAATATAAAAGATAAAATTTTATAATTTAAAAATATAAAATTAATTATTTGTCAACTAAAATAAAAGTAAACTTTAATAAAAAATAAAAATATTATCTTAGTAAGACTTAAACTTAATGTTGGATTTTATTGAACTAATTGAAAACATATAATGATTAATTGAGTCTAAATATACATTTTACTAAATGTTGATTTTTACTTGGGGTACAATTGAAATCAATTCACCAAATTAGAGTATAATTGACAAAATTAAAAGTTTTAGATACAATTAAAAATCTGCATAAGGTTTGAATTTTTTGGATAATTAAGCCTTTAAAAATCAATAATAAAATCGATATTGTAATTGACTGAATCACTATATTGATTGAAGAAATGCCATATGCATTTCTTCATAAGTTTTTCTTTTGTTTATGACAGTTTTTAATGAGTTATTGAAACTATACTACTCATAAAGTTTAATTTCAGAAATACAACTAAATAGTATTATCTATAATAATATTAATGAAAAATATTAATGAGAAATTATAACAAATAAATGACGCTATACAATTTAAATAAATAGAAAAAATAATATATGATTACTTTGATAAAGATTATCATACTAAATTTTAGGATTATAATAGATAATTATGATTGAAAACTAATTTGTAAGTTAAAAGTTATGAATAAAGAAACTTTGCAATTATACATATTCTCTTTTTTTTTTTTTTTTTTTTAATTTCACCTGTCTATTATAGAATTTTGGAGGCTAATAACAAAAGCAAGTTTATTAGGCCTATTTAGGGGTGGACACACATTGAGACGAGCGGGGGCTCAACCCCCAGTCAGATTTTCAAAATTTCTTATAAATAATATGCTTAGTATGTCTAATTTGGACACAACCAAATTATATATCCTATATATTTACTTTAACATGGGCTTGCAAATCTAGGTTAAATGATCCATTAAAGTTTTACGTATTTATTATAAAATTATTAATATTTAATTATTTTTTTATATTCCCAACTATAAATTTGACTTAAAAATTAGTATATTATTAAAAGTAAAAAAAAAAAAAAAACTAAAAGCTCTTTTTTTGAATATTACTATTTTCACATTCCCAAATCTTCATTTGCTCTTTTTTTCACTTACACTGAAAATTCAATAAAACTGTTAAGAATCCATTACGCAATTGACTTGGAGATGAATTGATGATATTTTTATCACATATATTGAGAAAGATATATTAAATTCCTTTAATGTTGAAGATATTATTCAAATGTTTCAAACTATGGCATTTAGAAAAGGGTTATTGTAATAAAATATAATTTTATTTAAATTATTGTAGTTTTTTGTTTTCACATATTTTTTATTGAAATAAATATTATTAGTTTTACTATCAGTCCCACTCATTGTAAATCCTGTGCTTGCCATTGGACCTACTTATTTTCAAATAAATGCATTCAAAAATAAAAATAATTTAAAATTTTAGAAGGCCATAGCCCTTTCTAGCCTTTTTGTAGCTCCATCATTGGTTTCATTCCTAATATTGTTAAATGCTCAATCTATAACCCATAAAGACTTTGATGTAGGTGAATTAGAAAAAGATAACTGGTCCTCCAAGTAAGTTACCAAGCTGTCTAGTCGACCATGCACACAAAGAGACAAAGAGGTTGAGTATGAAACATGTGACTTGCAAGGATACTTTCTCTCAAGTTAATGCAAAGCCAATAAGTGGAGTTTAAGGCAAGGTACTTTAAGCTAATTTCAAAGGAAAAAGAATAAGGTGAAAGAACGAGGAAGAAAATTGCTTACTTTGTCTCTCCTAGGTTTTTAATATATGAGATTATTAGGCTTATTGTCCAAGTGTCTTTTTGGGTCTTTAAAGTTGTGTTGGGCATTTTAGGGTTAGAGATTAAGCTCTAGAGGCCACCTTTGCACTTTTAAACCTTTGTTTGGTTGGAGGAAAGTGAGGAGAAAAAAAAAAAAGAAAAGAATAGAAATTAAGATTAATTCTCTTATTTGGTTTGCAAATAAGAGAAAAAGAAAAGAAAAGAAAAGAAATGGAGAAAAATTACATTTCTCAAAAAACTTTTGGAGAGAAATTCTATCAACAAAAATTAGAAATAGTGGGTTAACTAATTATCCTCACTTGTCTTAAATATTTCTTTCTTATTTTTGCATAATCAAAAGCTAAAATTTTATATTCAATTGATGGTGTGTTTACATACTCTAGTTATGAGACAAAAATTATTACGAGACCAGATAATGCTCAGATAACATTATTTTGCATGCTTTCATTTCTCCTTAGAAAAATTGATTTGCATACGCTTGCTACTAGATCATAATTTTATTTTAATTTTGATCTAATATTTATAAAATTTTGACTATATACCTAAATAAATAGCCTTTGAAATCACAAGTTGAGTTGCCAAATGTCAATTTTAATTTTAATTTTAAAAAATAAATTGTATTTATAATGAGGCTAAAAAGGTAAATTTACACATTATAATCCTTTATATCTTATAAATAAATTTGAATTTCGTCTATTGTACAAATAGGAGATTAAACAAGAGAAAAAAAATTAAAGTTCTTTTCTTTTATTTTCTCATTGTTTCCTTTGTTTAATTTATGTTCATTTCTCCCCTACAATTGATGTACTTAACAAGGTGTAAGGCTAATGCCATCGAGTTTAGGATCTAAAGACAACCTCAAACCTTAAGGTCATAGTAGTTGGAAAACCTAATCATAACCCAAATTGGCAAGCATGTTATGTCAACAATGTAGACAATTTGTATTATCATTACAACTTCCTATTATCTTTAAATCTGTTAGAAATGATAGTTTGGCGACTTCCTAATGAAGGCATTAGTTCAAGTCGAGTGCATGAGGCAAGGTAACCATCTTGCCTTGAAAAGATGTCTTGCTTGAGTTTTCTCACATAACCTGTTAGTTCTTTTTAATTAGGATATTTACATAAGGTGCCCCCCTCCCCATCTCTTAAGTATGGCCCCTAAAGCTTAAATTGATGTATTCATTAGTAAGACCCTTATGTCACGTCTTAAAGTGTTTGGCTCCTTATTTCCAACACATATCAGATGCACTTCAATTCTAACTCCTCTATGGACTTATTCAAGGTGTTGGAGTTGAATACTTATCATTTCCAAGGAGTTGCCTTTGAGCTTCGGCACTGGCTAGGTGAAGTTTTCTAATAGTACTTAAAAATTTTGAATTTTAAATTTTAAATGATTCTTGTTGGAGCCATTTCATATGATTATTCTAATGTCATGTTATATTGCCCCTAATAATCTTTCGATAATTAATTTTTTCCTTTTTAACTGCCTTAAAGTGTTTGATGGGCAAGTAAATCATATTAGTGGGAGGCAAAAGCCATTTCATATGATTGTTTTATAGCTTGTTTAGGAATGGGAGAAAGTCGGGGAAAGAAAAGTGGGGTGGAGAGCACAATTTTCTCCTATTTTGTATCAAAGGGGAAAGAAAAAAGAAATATTTATAAATAGTAAAATATTCTCTTAGGCCCAACAATTTTAAACCCCTCATTTTGTGGACAGAAAACCGCAGAAAGAAGAGTTGTATCGAGTAAAATTACAACTATGCCCATAAAGTATATAAGGGACCCATAAATTTAACTATTTTATATATTCTATGAAATTTTTTTAATATGTACTCAAATCAGAATTCATCAATATTAAAAGAAAATCAATTGCTAATTTACGCGTTGCACAAATATTTATTTATTATTATTTGTTTAAATTTGTGTAAAAAATTTTCAACCAATTTTTATATTTTGTTAATTTTAAAATATATTTTATCACATAAATTAATCAATATAATTTATTAATTAATTATAATGACAAATAATACAACTCTAATATTTTTTTCAATTCGATAATACTATACTATAACATATCTCCTATAAAATTTAATGCTTAAATATAAATTTTTTGATTAAAATTTTTTTAATAATATATAGAATTTCAATATCCATAGATATGTAACATACATATGAGTTAGGATTAATTAATGTGGTTATTCAATGCAATAATAAATAATTTTCATAAAAAAAATAGTCTCTTTAGCAAAGGTTATAATATGAAGGGTAAAATAGTAATTTTAACTAGAAAACTTTCATTTCTTTTCATTTTCAACCATTTGAACAAAAGAATAAGATTTTCTCTACTTTTTCTTTTCCCTAATACTATATGGTCCCAAACAAACTAGGGAAAAGAATTTACCTTTCTCTTTCTTTTATTTTCCTCACATATCCTTTCCTCAGCTTTTCTTTCCTCACCCTACTTTTTTCCCAAGCAAAGTGTTAATGTCAAGCTATACATGGGAGGGGAAAAGCATTGACACATCACATAAATTGCCCCCAATAATCTTTAGGTAATTAATTTAGCTTCCTTAAAGTATTTGTTAGGCAATTAAATCATATTGGTGCCTTAAACTACATTAATTTGCATGATCTCTAAAAGGCATACTTACCCTTCAGTTTTATCCTTTAATCATTATTTAGGGGTGTAAAGACCTTTCAATTGCCAAAGTTCTCATTTTTCTTTTTTTCTACCCCTTATGATTTTTACGACCTTTCCTTTTTGTGTATTTGAGGGTTCTTAGCCTTTTGCTTAGGAGGTATCTCTTTTCCTTCTCTTTTTCTTTTTTTTTTTCTTTTTTATACTCAAAATTATTAATAAAACCATAATAAAATGGGGTAAAAAGTCATTAATACTAACCCCACCCAAAAAGGAACTATTAGCGTTAAATGGTTAGCAAAGAGGGTTTTCTCAAATAAAATGAACAAGAAGAAGATCAAACCTGACTGTATTAGGTAAAATGTAATACTCATGCTGACCACCTCATCCTCATTTCATACTTACATCACTAACAAAAATAAGGTATTACCTCGTTAAGATATCTGGGGCACGAAAAAGGTCTTTGAGGGAAAAAAAATATAAATTGTTTTAAAGTAGGATAATCACTAAAGATTGCATATATATATATATATATATATATATATAGAGAGAGAGAGAGAGAGAGAGAGAGAGTTAGAGTTTGTGTTGACCTTTCCCTTTTTAATTTCTTTGATGATCTTTTTAACCATTATAGGGTTAACCCCATGATGTTGGTCTCAAATTCTATTTTGAGCATACATCATTTTAAGCTTCAATACTCTGCTTATAACATGTCTCCCACTATCAATCTCTTTAAGTTCTTTTTTTTTTTTTCAAAAAATTTAGGAAACTTTAAGTTTCATCATTAGCCAAAGATAAAAACGCTTTGTTAGGCCTAAAAAGAAAAATCCTTAAATGACAAAATTATTGGATTATTAGCAACTTATAAAAGCCTCATTTGAATTGGGGTTTTAAGACTAAATGGACAATGCTTAGGCTAAAAAGAAAGAATAAGTCGAGTTGACTAAGGATGAGAAAGTTAGCAATTAGATTGTAACTATAATGAAAAATAATTTGATGACTTGAAATTTTTGAATGCTAACAGTTTTAAAGACACTAGTGGATGTAGTGTCCGAATAGCTTTCTTATTTTAACGATATTTTTTTATAATATTGACCTACTTTCTTATGTGATTTATTTTATAATCATGGACATTAACTTCCTTTTCCAAATTAACATCAATGTGAATGTGTCCAAGGTTGGGTTTATACCTTTATCTTAGACTTCTTTTCATACTTTCTTTTCTTATGATAATTTTTCTTTATTTACCCTTCCTTGATTTGCCTTTGGATGGAAACATCTAGAACATCTTCTGTAATTAGTTAGCCATAAAGTAGATCTCTTCTTCTACCATACCTTTTTTTATCTGAATTAAAGTTATTTAAATAGGCTTTGAAGGCAAGGATTTTCTTCTTGTTAGACTCTTTCAATGTTTTTCTTTCTTTAAAGTCATCTCATAGCCAATAAGACTCCCGAATAACTAATCTAGAGGCTTTTTTTAAGTCTTTAGAATCTTTGAGAGAAATTAGCTTTCTAAGCAACTTCTTTAGTAGATATCTCAAAACTTTCTTTATAAACTCTTTATTAGTGAAGGTTTTTTGCTAACACCTTTAATCTTCTTAATAACTCTATAGATTTATCATAAATTTGGTTCATTATCTCTTATGGCTTCATTATAATGGTCAATTATTAAAAGATGAATGTGTCCATCTTATTCTTCTTAACTCTGTTAATACCTTCATAAGTGATTTTCAATGCCTTTTAAATTTCTTCGGTATTTTTTTTTACTACTCACCTTATTGTACTCACTTTTATTTAGAACTTGTGCTTACCTTATTTCTTCTCTTGCTTTGGCATTTCTTCAATTTTCTTTAAAACTTCTATTCTATTAACATCTTTCTTCATTGGCGTGCAGGGACCTTTTCAATAATTCTCCATAGCTTAATGTTCCCCAACCATAGGATGTAGTACATTTAATTCTTCAAATATTAATAGTCAATGCCATTAAAAATGAAGTTCTCATTATAGATTATTCCTCATCTCTAGGTTCATAAGTCCTATTATCATGTTTACTCTTTGATAATGAATTCTTAAAATAAGGAGAGTTACGTTAATATAATTTGTTGGCCTTATGTGGTAACCTAAAAGAGGGGATCAATTGATTACACACTTGTTTTAGCACTTGAAAGTAGTTTATCATCTTTAAGAATTATTTTGGAACCATTTATATATGTTTGTAGACTTATATAATTGTTTAAAATCATCTTATGGTCAAAATTTTCCATTACAATGGTTGTATGATTGTGTATTTCTTTGTATGTTTTTGTCAGGTATATAAAAAAGATAAAACAATCTAAGCAATTTTTTACATGATTGTGTTAGGAAATTTTCAAGAATTTTCACACGCAAAGTGGAAAAAAAAAACAAATAAACAAAATACAACACAAGAATTTTATGTGTTTCGATTTCTCAATAAACCTATAACCATGATCCATAAGGGATAATTCACTATAACTCTTATAGTAACACACTATAATTTTTTGATGAAAAAATTGTTAACCTTTTCACCAAATATTTAGAACTCTCGACTAGCTCTAATAAACATGCAAGGAATAATCCCTTGCTCTTTCTCTCTAACTCTCACAAGCTTCACATTTTGCTCTCACACATATGATGGTCTCACCATTCATTCATTGATGATCTTGTTCCATTGCCTATTTATAGGCAAAACAAGAGGCTTAAGTTGGTTATGTTGTCAACTCTCAACTTGGAGGCCACTCCAAGTTGCTTGGCCATGAAGCAGTTTAATGCTTCATGGCTAAGCATTCTTTTTTTTTTTTTAATGATTGTGGGCCCTCCTATGGAGGAACTTCCACAACAGGTTGTGCATTTCTCCACATGGTCATGTAAGGCTTAAAACACAAGCATGACCAATGCTACATAGTCATGGTTGCTATCTTCCACATGAGCACCTCTCATTCAAATATCTATAACTTACTCTATATGTTTGGATTTGTGCATCATTTAATTTTCTAAAACCTAGAATTCTTCAATTTTTCACTCCATGCATTAGTTTAAAGGGAACCTTAATATAGACATGATCAAATTATATTCTACATCATTTAACCAGCTTCACTTTATCTCTCAAGACTTTTCTCTCTTCTATCTTCAGTTTCCATCTTCAACTCTTCCTTATCTCTCAAGTCTTGGTTTTTATCATTCTATCCTTTGCTACTTAAACTTTAACACTTAACCTTTAAATCTAACATTAAAATACTTAAAGAGTATGTTATAACTTAATATTTTGTTGTCATTTAAACACCATAGGCAATCCAAGCCTTAGCTTAAACATTGGAATATACATAATAGTCTATTAAAAAAAATACTTGTAATGCAATTTAGTAACTCAACTAACCATAACTCTTATGGCAATTTTAGGAGTTTGATCTAGATAGGCATACTCCGTATTTTTTTCAATATCCACTTTCATTTTAGTGTCTATTGTTTTAATAATAATGGCTAAGTATCAAAACATAATGGACCATCCCGAATGTCTTTAGCTTTTCTTCTATTTTTAAAATTTTTCCTCTTCAAAATTTATTTATTATATATAATTAATTAATATTAAATATAACTTTAATATAAATTTACTTGATTCACAAATATTATATTTATCACTTTAATATAATCGTAAATATTAAATTTCTGCTAATAAATTTACTTACTTTTTATATATAATAGAACACAATCTCCTTTCACTATAAGAGTAATTTTTTTACTATTTTATTTAACTCTTTAGTTATTTATAATAATTTTGATCACTTACAATAAATAATTAACTTTCATTTAATATTATGGTATAATATAATTAAAATATGTCATAATTATATTTTTATGTTTATTATATTTTAATTTAGATTTAAATTTATAGTCTTATAATTTTAAAAACACTTCAATATCATTAAGTTAAAACTCATTTATATTATAATTATATTTCAATATTAAAAAATATTTTGTACAATGCACAATTGTACTATAATATCATAAAAACAAAATTATATCATGATAAATATTAAAATTATGATTTTTATAAATAATATAAAGACGCATATGTTAGGACATAACACATTCTTTCATAAAATTATGATAATCTTATAAATACATGCTATTATATAATGCATATCCAATGGTTGTGATTTTTGGGTAAATAAAGTTGATTGAAAATCAATTTAAATTTATTAATTAAATAAATATGTTCGTGACTAACAAATACAGTTATTCATGAATATAATTATGGCGAGCATAATTTGATCCCCACTCCTTTATACAAGGAGTTTAAAATCTTATTTGAATTTGTTTGTCAACCCTTATTAAAAGAATATAAATGAACTCCAAAAGGCTATTCCGGAAGAATTGAAGAAGCGTATTCGTCGGTTTGCCCCTAAACATCCCAGCAATAAATTGAAAAGAACATGAATAAAGATGAGGAAGTGGAAGCTGGCTGGTGAGTGATTGGCTAATTGCCAACAAACCCGCCCATAGCTACTCCAACATGTGTTTTCGGGGTTAGGACGGTGGTATGTAGGAAGAATGAAAGCTTCCTCTTTTTCTTTTCGTCAGAAGAGGTACAGCTCCACCTACTCCATAAATCAACTGTAGTTAGTTTCTGTGTTCTATTCCGTGGTTTAAATGCAACCATTTTCCAATTGGATATAGCACTTGTGTCTTCTTTTGTGCAGTGCAGTCTCTTCTTCCCTTGGAATCAGTTTATCAATCATTTGAATGGCTCAACAAGTAGTAAACCCTGATGAACAGGTAACACCCCTTCCCATCCTCTCTTACCCTCCGCCCCTTGTTTTTAAAACGAATGATTATGAATGTGATCTGAATTGTTAATGGAATAAAGTAACAATCTTTTTTGTTAATGGGTACTTTTTTAGGTTGTCGTTGGAGAAGAAATAAGCCATGTCAGGCTCATCACATTGAACCGCCCGCGTCAACTCAATGTTATTTCATCCAAAGTGGTCTGTTCCATAAAATCCATTTTATCTTACTTAGTAGCCCTCAACATCCTTCTTTTCTTGAGTAACACAATGTTTGTTTCTCTGAAATCAGGTTTCTCTGCTAGCAGATTTCTTTGAGAAATGGGAGAAAGAAGAAGAAGCACACCTTATCTTAATCAAGGCTAGTTCTGCTTCTTGATGTCTCCAACTTAAGTTTCTACTATCAGCTTGTTCTGTTCTCATCATGAGTTTGGTATGGTATGCATTTATCTTTTTTGTTGGAAAATTACTGCCAAAGACACTTAAATGTGGGCTACGCTGAGCATGGTTTTCGAGTAACAGAATCAAATCGAAAAACTAAATTAGTATTGAACCGAAAATAACCAAACTTTTTAAAATATTGGACTGAAATCAAACCGAAAAATTTTTACAAGACCAATCCTTTATTGATAATCGAATTGGGAATTGGACCAAAATCGACTTGAACTGAAACCGAATTAAACTGCACTGAAGAGAATTATATATATATATATATATATAACCTAAAAATAAACTTTAAATACTTTATAGATATTATATTTATATAAATGTTATATATAAATAATGTACTATTAAATTGTATCATATATGATATTAGCATTAGTTACAGTGTCATTATACTATGCATAAATCATTTATTATATATACTTGCACTATTTATTAAAATTTATAAATATATTATATGGATATGGAATCAATTTAGTCTCATAGCATAATATTAATAATTTAAAATTTTTGAGATTTTAATTTATTTAAGCGTGATTGTTTTTTAAATTTGGAATCGAGACCAAATTGAACTAAACTGAAACAAATCAAACCAATTAAAATTGAAGAACCAAATTGAACCAAACCAATTTTTCTAGTTAAAAGCCACAATACTATCTTTCATTAAAACAACACTGCTCTTATGAAAAGCCTATTCCTGATAGCCAGCCATGTAACAAAACTCATTCTCGGAATATCCATATGACCCAACAAAAGCTTCCTCCAATATACTTTCGCCAAACTGGATCTTAAAGTATCTAATGCACTGCTAACAGAAAATATCCCAGAGCTAGATGATTTCCACAGGACTTGGTCAAGAGCATATGCTCTAATATAGCAATGACTTTTTTTTTCATGTTCACTTGCCTCTTATCATCTTTCCTAGTTCTTTTGTTTTTCTTTGAATAATTATTTTGATAGGTTAGGTTAATAATTCTTTTGCTTTCTTGCATAAGTTACAACAATAAAGAAGTTCAATAATTAAGAAGGTATTTGTGAAAACAAAAAAGAGTAAGGGGCCCAAATATTATTTTTAAGAGAGGCAAATTTAGTTTTTAGTGCACTTTTTATTACTACCTAGCAAAAACATACATTATTATTGACATTAAAATTTATTCCCCCAAAAAGTAAGGGGGGCAGTTTCCCCCCTTCTATTCAATGTGGCTTCGCCATGGTATCAAACTATATTTGGATTTTATGTTTCCTTGGTTACTGGCAGAGGAGCTAGAATTTTGTTGTTAGTGTAATAATAATAGGATCAGTTCTGATGATTCATAATTCTTCTTATGGTGAGGTGGTATGCGCATGTATCTAATACTTGACAGAAAAAAATTTGTTACTAATAAGAATTTGGGTACATATTATCAATGAAATTCAATTTGATCGAAGAATTTTGCTAGTAAATAATAAATTTATAGTCTAACTCTCAATGCTCAGGCTAGTTTGAATTGCTAGTGATGATTGTTTTCCTCCCTCCTATTATAGGTCAATGAGATACTTAACAATGAAAATCTTAGCCTTTTATGGACTTCAAATTCCTTTTTCTCTAACAACAGCAAATCTATATAAAGTGTCTTTTTATAGACACAGCTTATCAGGTAATTGAG
Source organism: Omphalea diandra (assembly GCA_949677035.1). NCBI lineage: Eukaryota > Viridiplantae > Streptophyta > Magnoliopsida > Malpighiales > Euphorbiaceae > Omphalea > Omphalea diandra. The sequence goes on from CATIWR010369289.1 coordinate 47,326, forward strand.
TGTGTCAAGCATTTATTTGCAGTATTGTTAAAATTATAAGATTCATGATTCTAAGCATAATATTCTAGTCAATTCCCAATCCTAAATCTATATGTTGAATTTGCAGATATTCCATTTGAATTGAGTGACTGAGGCAAATCAATTGGTTTAGGCAATTATTTCCTTATTGGTTCCATAGGCCTTAGTAGCTTTAAGAGACAGGTCACATTTCAACCTTATTGTGAAAAGAAGCCCTAAATCTCCCTCAAGTAATATGAACTGAAATTAAAATTACAAGTAATAGAAATCTTTTCATTTACATAAATAGTAAATAAAATCAAACTAGCTCTTTTTGGCATGCTTGGATATGCATCTTCTACTCCTATTCAAGTTTCCCCTAGTTTTCTAGATATCCTTCAAACTGGAGATGGATTAAATGTGTGTAGTGATTGCACCTTCTCGCATTCTGGATTTTATAAATTTATGTTTATTATTATATGATTGATAATAGCACTAGAATTTTATTTGTATTTTGCTCATAACTATGTATTTTTTTTTATCCCTTACCTGGCTAGTATCTGAGTACTTTGCAAATTTCTTTTTTTGTACAGTGTGGTTCAATCTTAATGAATTATATCTAGTATTAAGTTTAGATTAATGTCAAGTTATGATATTGAAAACTATTGAACTTTTTGCAATTTTCAAAATTTGATTGGTGTGCTGTTGGAAAAGATCTAAAGTTGACATATTCATCAAAATATGTGACATAATTCAACTTATTTTATTTGTTTGCTATGGATGCATAATGATTTTGAAAAGTTGTCCAAATCTTATGATTCGACTTGATTCTCATTTCAGAAATGAGGTTTTTGAATCTCAGTTCAAGAACTATCTTATTTGTGTGTCTCAGTTATTATAATTAAACTTAATGAGGTGCCAGCCAAAAAAACACAAGGGAAGAGAGAGGGAAGGGGATTTTAGAATCGACAATGGTTGGTGACTTGGTTCCACTTTTTTGATATGACATGCTTGGATTCCATTCATTAGTTGTCTAACTTTCTTGAGTCACATAAGCGAGCAATACAAATATGAAAATCTTTTGAGTGAGTATGGATAGTTGTAATCCTAATTGTTGGAGGCAACTTATATGCTGCTTTCTGAGCAGCCTTGCAGATTCCTCCTCCTGCTATCATGGATAGTTCCAGTTTTCAAAAGTTTATACTTACCTTGTATCTTGTTCAGGGTGCTGGACGAGCATTTTCGGCTGGTGGGGATCTAAAAATGTTTTATGATGGCAGGACATCAAGTAAGAGCATTGTCCTGAAATAGCTGTCAATTCTTATTTCCCTTGCAACATCAATTACGATTTGTTCATCCACAACATAGCATATGCTGCAAAAAACAAAAAAAAAAAAAAAGAACATGTCTAGAAGAGGTTATCATTTTCTTATGTGTCTATTTCTTATATGTACAGCACACATTTCTCAGTTATTTTCTATTTGCAGAGGATTCTTGCCTTGAAGTGGTCTATAGAATGTACTGGCTTTGTTATCACATTCACACATACAAGAAAACACAGGTAATTTTTGCTAAAAGTATTCATATTGTGGCTTGGTGCAATGGTAAGGATTGCTCCTTCATGACCTGAAGGTCATTGGTTAGTTGTGGAAATTGTTTCTTTGCAAATGACAGGGAATGAAGCATACAATAGATGACCCCCCCTCTTTTTTATTTAATATTCTTGCTCCTATGCCTTTTAAGGGATACTATGACTTCATATAATCATTGAAGTGAGCACATATTACTGTCAATATGGTTTAACAGGTTGCTCTTGTCCATGGAATTTCAATGGGAGGCGGTGCATCTCTGATGGTCCCAATGAAATTTTCAGTTGTCACGGAGAAAACTGTGGGTATTAAGTCCTTTGGTTATTTTAATCAGAAATTTTCCAGTGTAGTTGTTCTGATATAAAAAGTTTGGAATGTAATTCATAATTGGTATTCCAATGTTTTCTTGTATACCAATGGTGCACAGGTTTTTGCAACTCCAGAAGCAAGTATTGGGTTTCATACTGATTGTGGTTTCTCATACATACTTTCCCATCTCCCTGGGCATTTAGGTGAGCCTTCAATTAGTAAAAGAAAATTGATATTCTTAAGAAATGCTATACGCACAGGTAATGCAAGTACTTTCTTGTCTTTTATGCAATAATTTGAAATGCTCCTGATTCCTTTAGAAAATTATTCAAGTTTTGATAAGAAAGAGGAAGTAAATGGGAAATAGGAGAAATGTTTCTTTGTAATTATCATTCCATTGAGTTCATGTGAGATTGTGTATAGGGGAATTCTTGGCTTTAACTGGAGCTAGGCTGATTGGTAAGGAATTGGTTGCCTCTGGACTGGCAACCCACTATGTCCCATCTGAGGTGAGTTTAATTTTTTTATTTGATGGTGTTTCTCTCTCAATTGCATCTTGGAATTATGGTTTCAAGTTGTGCATTTTTTTCATGCATGCTCAAGTTTTCTGGCATGGTTACTTTTAAGAGCATCTCTGAGGGTGCTCTTTATTTTAAAGAGTATCATTTGTGTAATAAAGAACATTTCAATCACTATTTAAATATAAAAGGTAGAAATTTTTATTTAAGTTTAATGGATTCTTTGTATTTTTGTTCTTTATTTTACTTTTTTTCCATAGGCATTAATAGTTTTAATTTTTTTCCTCTTTTTCTTTTAAATTTTTGTCAATAAAAAAATAGGATAAAAAATATCAATTAATAAATTGCGCTAAAACTTCTAGTGACACAATTGTCAATCAAAAAGAGAGTGAAATTTGGCTTTCTAAATGTGGAGAGCTAAACTAACTCTTTATTCTATATTCAAAGAATAAATAGTCTGTTGGAATTTTATTTTATAAGATGACTCTTTAAAATACATATATATATATATATATATATATATATATATAGTTTCTTAGAGATGCTCGAAAAATTGTTATATGATACTGGTCGGTGTTGAAGCCAAGACGTGGTATATATCTAAAGGCCACTGTATGTAAGGTAACTAGGTTGACATTGGTGTCCAATAAATAACATTTTTAATGATAATTTATAGTTATCTTATGAGAAAAGGGTCAGCAATTGAAGATAATATTTACTTTAATTCATTGATAATGTAGATTAGTTTCATGTTGAGGGGATAGTCCTAGTTCCAACTTAAAATTGTAAGCACGAACATCTCAAGTTCAAACTGCTAAATGGGGAGGATTTATGGTGTAAGGGCATGGGGGCAGATATCTTCATATGTAGCCCAAGGTCCGATTAACCTTTAGATAGACGAAAAAATTGATAATGTGTTTTAAACAAAGAAGATGTGCAAATGACATGTATATGTACTAGTTACACAATTGGAGCAGTCTTTACTACGACAATATATGTTCAAAATTTAGTTTTCTCATCATCTTTAAGTGACTATTGATTTGGGTCATGTATCTATGGATCTTGGAGGTCTTTTTTTCAGCCCATCTTTGTGTTAACAGCTCCTTCTTTTCCTTCTGTGGTTTTTTCAGCGTTTCAATTTGTTTATCGTAACTAATTAACAGAATAAGAGGCAGGAATGAATAAAGAATGTGGAATCAATCCTAAAATTTTGAGCATGGAATTTATCATCTACAAAAGAAAAAAAAAATGAACCCCTGAGAAAATGGTTGCATTACCTAAGTCTCAATGAAACTTGCCTCTCTCAAGCTAAGGTGAATTAAAACCCTAAATATCCCCGATTAAAATAGCTTTGCTAAAAGTTTCTTTAGAAGAAACTGGACTTTGTTTCAGATCTATCTCAGTTATAATTAATAAAAATTTCTTTGGAAATTTAATTATCATGGCATCTGTTATTTATTTCTTTTAATTACATTTCTTGTCTTAAATTGTTGGAAAGTTTAATTGAGCCAAATTCTCTAATAACATTTATCTTACGAATAACTGCTATATGGCATCAATTGTATGAATATCACAATTTGATAACATATTGAAGCTGTGATAATACAATTGTAGCATGGAACTCGTTTTTCTGCTTTTTTTTTCTTTTGTTCTCTCAAATCCATTGGTATCTTTGCTGTGATAGAGATGATATTCTTGATTTGGTTCTGAGCAAATGTTTGATGAAGATTCATTTGATGTTCTGTATATGTTAGAAAATGCCTGAGCTAGAGAAATATCTGATAAGCTTGAACACTGGTGATGAGAGAGCAGTCAAGTCCGCAATTGAAGAATTCTCTGTGGATGTTCAGCTTGACAAAGAAAGTGTTTTAAACAAGTAACAACATGAACTAGTAAATGTTTATATGTCGATTCTTTAACATTAATTCAAATACTTCCCATATTATGAGGACCTAATACTGTTGAATATCTTTTAGGTTGTCAATAATAAACAAGTGTTTTTCCAAGGATACCGTGGTGGATATTATCGAATCATTTGTAAGTTTAATTTTTTTCTTTTTCATTTCAATAAGATGCTAATAGCATGCATCCTAGCCCATGTGATTGAAAGTGTTATTGTGCCATGCAGGAAACTGAGGCAAGTAAAGAAGAGAATGGATGGATGGGAGCAATACTGAAAGGATTGAAAAGATCTTCCCCCACTGGATTGAAAATCACACTCAGATCGGTAATGGCTTTCTATGTAATTTATAACAAGTATTGTGCTGATAGCTGCTTTATGAGATAAATTTGTTAGATTTAATGGACACTAGTTATTTTTGGCTAATCCTGTATCTTATAATTTATGAAAGAATGTAAACTTTTTACAGTTACTCTCACTTCAAGCTGGCAATTGGCTAATAACTCCATTACTTATTCTCAATACACATCATTATCTGGAAGGCTCACGATAATTTTATGACAAAAGTGAGACAAGGAATGTCTTTGTTGACAATTTTAAATTGGTAGAAATTGTATTTCATTTTGTTTTGGCTAGGGCGAGTGGACACTGTTTCAAATTGCTGACTATCCTCTCATAAATCTAAGGGTGTGCGTATTTCATTCTCTGAAATGGGATTCTCCAGAGCTTTCTGTTTAAATCCAATATGTGAAAATATTCTGACTGATGTTTATATATTTTTCTCTTTTATATGGCTCTAAATTTTATGCACTTGTTTTCCTAAATTCCTTTTGCTTAATTAGGTCAACTATAGAAATCAACAATATAACTTTCTCTAAGATTGCTATATGACATGATTTATGAGTTCCCTTACATTGTCTATGTCCAGGCTTTCAAGGATCTTCTTACTTAACCATGCTTAGAGCTTTGTCTCTTGGGCCTTTTAAAGGACATGACGCTCTATTCCACCTTTTTACTTTCTAAAACTAGTGAATGAATATTGACTTGACATTAGAATTTCTGATAGTTTTGGTTTTCTTGGATTTCATGCATAAGTTAGCTCTCTTCTATCTCCACTCCAGATTCGTGAAGGACGGAAACAAACCCTGGCTGAATGTCTTAAGAAAGAATTCAGACTAACAATGAACATACTCCGGACCACAATATCTGCAGATGTCTATGAGGTATGTTCTAGAGAAGTCTGATTACCAGCAAAAGCATGTCCTGATGGATGATCAATTAATAAAACCAAAAGTTGTTGCATTGCATCTGAAAGGAACTATTCTTATTTCTGTTGTGAAGGGTATCAGGGCTCTCACCATTGACAAGGATAATGCGCCTAAGGTACACTTTGTGTGTGTGTGCGCGCGCACGCTTGTGCATGAGCATGTGTGTTTAGGTTAGTGGGTGGTTATGTGTATTCTTACAGGTGCCTTAATGTGTGTCGATTGCAAATTTTGTTAGCTCTATTAGAAAGATCAGAAATTTTAGCTGAACATTTTTTTAACCTATATGTTTAATGTCAATCATGTGTTTCGATGATTCGCTTTTTAATTCCCCTTCTCCACTATCCGTCCTTTCCATCTTCCTGTCTCCTGGGAACGAGCTGTACTTGTTAATTTTATGTAATATCTTCTGAATTACTTACCAACTGTATAGTGGAACCCGCCTTCTTGTGAGATGGTGGATGATCACAAGGTGGATCTCGTATTTCAGCCATATGAAGAAGATTTGGAGCTCCAGATTCCAGAGAAAGAAGAGTGCAGGTCAGAGTGTTTTTCGAGTTTTATTTCAAGTTTCCCTTTGCAGCTCTTTATAGTACCGAGTAATCAATGGTATCAGGCAAAATCCAATACTTGCTCTCATATTTAGCCCATATTACAGGTGGGATGGAAAATACGAAAATTCAACCTATGCCAGTAAAGGTGCAAAATAATTTCTGAAGTCTACAAGGTCGTGCGTATAATGTCAAGCACCATTAATGAGCAATACAGGCGGAGTTAATTGAAATGCATAATTATGGTACTATGATTCAGTATTTTTTTTAATTTTTTTTTTTAAAGCTTTGGGATGGAGATTTAAATATGAGACTTTATTCAGAAAAGATGCACTTAACCACTAAGTTATATTTGCGTGTGCAAATTGCTTTGGAGTTGAGAATAAATTAGCAATAAAATTCATTCTCGAAATAAAATTTTTTGAAAAATTCTATTTTAATTTTTATTTATATCAATAAAATGAATGTACTTTTATACTTATTTATAATATTATTTTTTTGGTCTAATTAGATTCTTTAATTTTTTTATTTATCTAATCAGGTTCAAAATTGATTTTTTTTGTACTAATTACTTGAATGGTATTTTTATTTTCTAAGTTATTTAGGTTTGATATTTTTTCAAGTAATGTAAAAAAAATTAATTGTTCATAACTTATATTAATAAAAATAATTTTTAATTAAATAATAAAAAGTAAATTTCTATTTTCAAGAAATTTAAGGAAATTAAAATCATTCAATTTTTTCAGTATACAAATGTTTTTTCAACTCAAGTAATGTAATATTTTTATAATTTAGTAAGAATCAAAATATAATTTTTTTTTCATTTTTTTATTTACTACATTATTCATTTATTTTTAGCAGCTAGTTCAAGTGATATAATTTTATAAATCTCAATGTAATGAGTATATATAACATCACTGTTATATTTATAAAATTAATTTGTGAAATTTTTGTAGAAATTTCACCTATTTAACAAGATTTTTTTTGTAAGATAAATTAGAATAAATTTAACTACAAAATTTGTGATAACAACAGATTAGTTACATTACTTGTCAAAAAAAAAAATATTAAGTATTTTTGTTTATAAGTTATTTGAATTTGTAAAATTTATGTAGATATTTTACATTTTTTAAGAACAAATTTTTTCTTTGAGGAAAAGGATTTCGATTTGATTATAAATTTCTTAATATTAAAATGATTAAACTCAAAAACTTACACTCAATTATGAAATCAAAAATAAATTAAAATTTTTAAAAAAGGGTAACATAATATTAAGAATAAAAAATTAGACAATCAAAATTAAATCAATATAAAGCATCACTCATATAAGCAAATTCAAAATTATTAGTTATATTGAGATTTGTAAGGTTTTGTTGTTTGAATTAGTTTTTAAGAATGATTTAACATTGAATGTTTGATAAATGAAGAAAATAAAAAATAAAAGTATTATTTTAGTAATAATTAAAAATTAATTTTATACTTAATTAGACAAATTAAAAAGTTGAGAGGCTGAATTAAGCTAAAAAAATGAAGGAATTTAACAAAGGATAACAAGCAAGTAAATTTAAATATGTATTTGATATATATATATATTAGTATACTCCTAATAATTTATGATGATTTCAGGTTTCATTTATAACAACTATTCATAATTAAAAAAATTTTAGTCTCGTTTTAAAAATTTTTATTTTCTTTTTCTTCATTCTTAAGTTAATCAATCGTAAATTTAGATTGTGTGAATTTTTCTTTTATTATTTTTATTATTGAAGGTATTTTTAATAATTACTTTCAATCATTAATTATTAAAAGTTTAATAATTACATTTTTATTTTATTATTTTTTATTTTTAAAATTTTAATTAAATTTAAATAAATTATATCAACAAAATTTTATACATATAGAAGTGTGAAAATACTTTAAAGTTGTATAAAAAATATATCTAAATGAGAAAATGTCAAATTATAATTCATAGATGAGAGTTTATCATTGCTTCAATTTTATTATATATAATAGATTTCATCTAATTGAATTCTTTTAAAATTAAAAAAATATTTATAAAAACTTTTTAAAATAAGTGATTTTAAAAAATTACATCTCATATGAAATGTTTTATATTATATACTAAAGTAAAATTATTTTATATATAAATTCAAATTAATTATTAATGCAAAAATTAAATGTATTACAATTGATTTTACAATAAATGTAAAAATTAAATGTTTCATAATTATTTTAATATTAGTTGTCATTAATACATGATAAGAAATTAAATTCTAAAAAATTAAAAAATTGATGAATCAATGAATTAAAAGATTTATTAATGCACAATTACAAATTAATGAATGAATAAACTCTTAAGAATGACTTGCCATGTGAGATTAAATAAATCCAAATTCAAGAAAAATTTGTCACATCAATATTTTAACTTATTTTTATTTTGGCTTTATATGTGGAAAAACACCTTTTTTGCCTCCAATACTTTCTCTTTTTTTTTTTTTGTGCTTTACTTTTTGCAATTTTATTTTGATAAATTGTTCCTTTTTACTTTCATTTTTGTTGAATTTTGCGCCTTATACTTTTATTTTTACAAATTGTTCCCCTATATTTTTATTTTTATAAACATTTTCCCCTCATTAATAGAGTATAAAAATAAAAGTGCAGCGAAACAATTTATAGAAATAAAAGTATAAAAGGCAAAACTCAACAAAATAAAAGTGCAGAGGAATAATTTATAGAAATAAAAGTGTAAAGAGTAAAATTTAAATAAATGAAAGTACATGGGACAAAATATGCGTTTGCTTTATATATATATATATATATATATATATATATATATATATATATATATATATATATACCTAGAGCTAGCTTTTAAGATGTAAGAGAATAGATATGCTCAGCAAGTACTTTGTAAGTGAATTTGATAAAAATTCATTAATGTTCGTTTAGTTAGTTAAATGAATAAATCTGAATAATAAAATTGAAATTTGGTTGGCATATGAACGAATACAAACATATTTAAGCTAGTTTTGATGATGTTCAAGAATATATTCATATATTATTTGTCAACATATTTGATATATAATTCAAAATTCGTTTATATGCTTATTTATATGTTAGAAAAATTTATCAATTAATTAATTTTCGATTTTAAAAATTTATAATTTTAAGAATGAATATTATAAAATTTAATATTAAAGCATTTTAATATCATCATATTTTATAATGATAATTTTTTTGTACAAAATAAAAATTTATATTTGAAAACATAGGCATTTAAATATGGGATTACAATAAGTTGAAAAAAATAAAATTATTGGGTAAAACTCTCGTATCATTCATATGAAAATTAAATTAAAGAGGCCTTCTTCTCTTTTTAAAAGGAGAAGATACTCACCCTTTTGTGCAATTATTGGCAGCATATAAATCTTTAATTTTAATTGGTTTTTACGCTGTTTTGTTTAAAAATTAGGTTCTACTTAATCTTTGATTTGAACTAGAATAAATTTAATTTATAATTTTGAATGTCTTAATATTTATGAGTTTGTAATAAGCCCGATCTCATTTTAAATTAAAAAATTATTTAAAATGCTTCGGTAAGAAAAACTAAAATACAAAAATAATATCAAAATTATAGAGCTATCGACAACCTTGGAAACATTGGGACAAACTCAAGCCGACGTCGTTTTTAAAATATCACTTGTCTTATTTTACCCAAAAAAATAACATCAAGAAACCGTGGATAACCTGGAGAACACGAGGATTGCAATTTAGTAATCCCAGGTGAGCTTTATTCTTATAATATAAATGCTAATTTATTCTCGTGCGTTGTGCGATTACAATAACAACTTCATTTAATATATGATTCAAATTGATAAGATTCATAAAAAAAAATTTCATATCAAGTAAATATTTAGTATTATAATTAGTTTAAACTCACAAATAAAAAATAACTATAATTAGTTGAATTATAGCGAGTTAAATAAAAAATGGAAATAATAAAAAATTAACAACTAAAAATAAAGAAAGAAATCTATAAAAATTAAGCAATTGTATATTTTCAAGGTTATATAAAAAAATTAAATGATCGCATAGAAAAATTAATTAAATTGATTATGTATTTTTCAATATTACATGGAAAAACTAAATGAGTTATTAACTATATTTTTTAAAAAAATACATTAAAAAAATAAAAGTCCCCTGAAATATATGTTTTGATAGCATTTGTTTTGTTGATGAGAAAACATTTAGGTGAAAACAATTCAAAGAGAATTTGTCAGGTACACAAATGCTGATATTAGTGGTTTTTGCTTTAGTAATATTTAATAAATAACGAGTTTTGATGGCTTATTTTTTTAAATTAAGGCTCCATTTGTTTTATAAAAAATAATTTATCTATTAAAATATTTTCTAAGAAAAATATTTTTTGAGAAATATATTTTCTAATGTTTGAAATATATTATAAAAATGTTAAGTTTCTTTTGATTTATAAGATTATATCAAAATTTATACCACAAACACTTTATATTTATATTATTTATTATTTAATGTAAAAACATATTAAAATGAAACTTCATGGATCCCATCTATCATCTACTACTGCCATCAACCAGCGACGATTAGTGATAAGTGTCAATGGTCAAGATGGTTAGCGATAATAAATATATGTGTTTATATGATTTATTTTTCATTTGGATAAATTTATCAAAATCCAAAAAATGAATTCAACTTTTGAAAAAGAAAGTCGTTTTCCTTAAAGTGACTTAACTTTTCATTGACCAAGAAAATATTTTTCATTGATCAATTTTTCTAAGCGTGTCAAACATTAAAAAATGAAAAAAAAATATTTTTTTTAAAAAATATTTTCTACAAAACAAATGGAGCTTCAAGAACAAGTCTTATTGTTCACATATAAAAAAAATATTTTAAAAATTTTTATTGTATTACCTATCTTTTTGTCTAACATTTTATTGGTTGACTTAATATTCATTTAGATTCACCTTAATGATTAAGAGAGATTGACTTGTTGTTGAGAAATGATCACTATAGTTAATGATAGCAAAAAAAAAAAGGGATTATAGAAATAAGAAATGTATATGAAAGTACTTTTCCAAATACGATATTTATCGCCTTTTCTTTATGAAATTGTTATGAATCTCATGTAAATAATTTAGCAAAATATAACAAACCTTTAGAAATAAACACTAAATAAAAGATAAAAGCTCAAATTGAAAAAGAAGAATGGTTCATTAATCTTTGAAACTTAAAATTTGGATGTTTAGAAAAATTTTTTAGGGATTAGTTTTTTCTTATTTTATAGTTACAAACTTATATTCTACTCAAAAAATATAACTTTTAACAAAAGAAAACACCGTTTAACTCAATATACAACTTATGAAAAAATCACATATCATTTCATTCAAAAGCCACAACAAAAAACAAATCCAAATTTCAACACTTTTTATAATGGAACAACTTTCTAATAATCTTTTCACTTATTCAAATATAAAAGAATAATTTTAAATATCAAGCAACATTTATACATAAAGTCATGTATCTTTCAATTTGAATATTACCTTAGTGTGTACGTCATAAAAATTTTGAAGTTGTTATTCCTTGTGATGAAATTAGTGAAATCACATGTATAAATATCCTTCATTCCAATATTCCACATAATACTCAATGAGCACTAATAAGTCTATATGCTCATCCTATTTTTATTTACTTTAATAAGAGAAATTTCATTTCCCAATCGAAGCAACACCACTCTTAAATTTATGTAGGAGAAATCTTTTCAATATCTTTGTCACATTTAATATGCTTATTCTTTTAAACCTCATTAAGAGTTTATCCAACCCTTATTTTTATGACAATCGATGCTTATATTTTGATAGGATTTATTTAGACTTAAGTAATTAAACACTTTACATTTCAAGGACTTATTTTTTTACCTTTTGAAAATCTAAAACTACTCATTTCATAATGTTAAGTAAGATTATCATCCAAGGTATATTTCAATTAAAAAGTTTCAATCCTATCAAATCGATGTTGCGTTTACCAATTCTCTTGAATCACTTGACTTGACAAATATGAGAGAGATAATATCACTCTCGATTAGTTTTCTCACATAATCATATCTAAGACTTATGTGTCAAGAATTCCTATTGTCGATTGTACTATATGCTCTTACTAAGGGAGCTTGACTATCATCTTATACATTTTACTATACATTTTTGCTAGAGTAACTTGATTTATCACAGTGAATTGAAATTGAGTTCATAACATTTAAAGTTATACAACCTTTTTTCCTATTTCTACTATGGAAATAAATTTAGACTCCATCATTGAGTTCATTCTCGAGGTATATTTTTTAGATTTCTAAGAAAATACACATCCTACACATCCTTTTAAAGTGAATAACTAATTTTTCATGGATTTGTTATCACCTAGACTTGATATCTAACTTTCATTGATATATCCTTTTGGTATAATAGGAGACTTTGAATATTATAGATCAAGATATTTAGTTTTCTTAATATAACCAAAAACCCTTCAATGGCTTGTTAATGTTTAACAGTAGGATTACTAGTAAATCTACTCAATTTATTGACTGCAAATGCAATGTTCGATCTTATATTATATGTTGCATATATAAGACAACTAATAGTACTTGTATATTTAAGTTGAGCCAATGCTCTTTCGTCATTCTTAAACAACTTGATACTTGAATCAAATGAGGTATTAATCTCTTCGAATTTTTTAAGTGATTGAATTTCTTCAACACTTTTTTAATGTAATGAGATTAACTTAATACATATTCCTCGTTATTTCTGTTTACATTGATACATAGTATGGCATCAACTTGTCCAAGATCTTTCATTTGTAATGTGGAACCTAGAAATCTCTTCATTTCTATTATGCCTTTCATGTCATTATTGACAATGAACATATCATTAACATTCAAATGTAATAAAATCACATAATCACCACTTTATTTAACAAACATTTATTTATCATAGATATTATATACAAAACCACTAAAAAGAATTGTAACATCAAATTTCTTATACGATTATTTTGGTATTTGCTTTAATCTATATAATGGTTTTAAAAGATTATAAACTTTGTATTCATTCCCAATTAAAATGAACACTTATTATTGTTCCATATAAACCTCCTCATCGAGATGTCCATTTAGGAAAGCCATTTTGTCATCCATTTAATGAACCTATAAGTTATAAATTGATGCTAAAATAAATACCATTCTAACAAAGTGATCATAGCTATAGGTGCATATAAAAATAGTCAACTTTTTTCTTTTATCTAAACCATTTAGCAACTAGCTTAGCTTTAAAGTTATTTAGTGTACCATTTATGTGATGTTTTCTCCTAGATACTCATTTATAATCGATAAGTTTAAAAGCTAGAGGTAAATCAATAAGCTTTAAAATTTGATTCGACACAATTGAATCCATTTCATTTCTAATTACATCTTTCCAAAAAGGAAAATTTATAAAAGCTATTCTTCTTTAAATATTTTAGAGTCATCTTCTACTTGTAGAATAATTGGAATCGTTCTTGTGACTTGTTTTATGTTTTTTTTATAAAGTAAAAAGAAATACTTTGAGAGTCAATCTCATCAGAACTTGAAGTTTTAGCTTTTTATACTTAAATACTTTTTCTTAATCCTTGAGATTGCTCACTAACCACTGGAGATAAAGGCTGCTCACCAACCTTTTGAGATGTTTCTCAGTGATCCTTCAGTAGTTGAAGATTGAAATCTATTACCTATGGTTAATAAATTTTCAAAGAACTCTACATCTCTAGGTTTAATTATCACATTAAACTCTAAATTTAAGAGCCTATAAACTTTGCATAACCTATAAAAGCACTTATACCTCTAGGTCCCAACTTAGTCTTTTTGGGATCATTATTCTTGTAAAATGCAAGCCACTCGTACACTTAAAAATACCTACATTTAGTTTTCTTTCCTTCCATAACGCATATGGAAAGATTTCATTTTTCTTTAAAGGAATTCTATTAAATGTATGACATACAACTAATAATGTGTTATTCCTATAAATAAAAATTCAATTCACAATTTAACAATATAGCATAGCCATTTTAAGATATATCACATTTCTCCTTTCTATTAAACCATTTTATTATAGAGTTCTAAGAGTGAAACGTTTATGAATTATTTCATTTTCTTCACAAAAAGCATTAGAACACTAAAAAAGTATACAACACCACCATCACTCCTTAGTCTTTTATTTTTCTTTCCCAATTGATTTCAACTTTTATTTTACAGTTCTTAAAAACACTAAATATTTCATCATTGTGTTTCAATAAATAAACATAAGCGAATCTAGAACTATCATTAATGAATGTAATAAAATACCTACACCTTTCTCTATTTAGCATTCCATTTAATTCACATATATTAAAATGTATTAATTCTAATATTTCATTTTTTCTTTGAACACTTTGAAAGATTTCTTAATCATCTTTGATTTTACACATGGTTCACATCTTTTTAATTCATCTATATTTCATGAAATTAAACCATATCTTGTCATCCTTATCATGGTACTAATGCTTATTTGTTATGTCTATTATGTTGTAATGAAACAAAATCTATAACATAAACAAATGATACATTTTTGTTGATAACATTTAAATGATCATTGTTTATAATTGATAATTTGACCATTCCCTTAGTAAAATAGCCTTTGCCAACAAATACACCATTATGGGGATAAGATAACTTTTTTTAATTCTCATATAAATTCAGTCCATCCTTTGCCTAAAAATCTCCATTCATTTGGTTTCTATTCATATCAAGAACATAAAGAACATCGATTAAAGTAACCTTTTTCAAACTAAAAACAAGCTTCATTTGCCCTTGTTAAACACCTTGGATTGACCTTCATTTTCCATTTAGATCTCTTACCCATTGGTGACATCTTTTTAAGTTTTGGTAGGGACTTGCCATAGCAAATATATACTGTGGCACATGTGTTATACTACCAATCCAAAAGCTTACCTTATACGATCTTAACTTGGCTCATTATAGCATCAATTTTGTCATTTCCTTTAATTAAATTGACTTTGAATTTTTGAGTCTTTGTAAACTTACAATCCTTAGCATAAAGACGAGGTTTTCTACAAATATAAAAACTTTTACATTTAGGCTTTTTGAAGTTTCATCGATCTTTCTTGGGACCTAAGAAACATTTTATTCTTCTTATTTTTGCTTATAGCATTAGCCTTTTTATAAGAATTTTCATTATTACATCTCATCCTTAATTCAAAGATGCTTTTGAATTTGTTATAAAGTGAAGTCCTTGGATCATGAAAAAATTTCTTTCTGTATCTTTTCTAAAGGGATGATAATTTTGTTATACTTATATCAACTTGAAAAGGTTCAAAAAATCTATCTTCTCATATTTAAGTTAATTAGTCTTGACCTATAACTCATGCTTTTATGCCAAGATTAGTTTGTTATTAATAATATAAAAATAAAAATATTTAGAAATTAAAATTTCTTAGTGCCTTCGTCTTTAGCCTTAAACTTGAACTCTAAGGTTTTCCATATCTCTTTGAAAAAAACTCCATTAAGCAGAGATCATAAAAGCAATTGAAAAGAGCATTAAAGATATGTCTTTTACATATAACTTCATCTTCTTAATGTTTGTTATGAAGAGCATTAAATTCATCCGATTCATGTTTTTTGCCTTCAGAAATTGGTAGGAGACTTAGATTAAGAACATAAAATATGTCCAAAGTAGTCAATATGAATTTCAACTTATCTTATCAGTAAGTGAAGTTTTTTCCATCCAATCTATCAAAATGAATAAAGTTTTGGTTAACTAGTTTAAAAGTGTCATTTTTCATACTAATATAAAATGCAAATACTATTTTTTGATTGTTAAAAAATGACCCTATGAAAAATGATAACAAAAGGAATAATTATGGGATTATAAAGACTAAACGTCTATGAATACATTTTTCAAAAATGATATTTGCACTATTTTCTTTCTGAAATTGGCACAGGTCTCATGCAAATAGTTTAGTAGGATATGACAATCTTTTTAGATAAATAACATTAAACAAATGACGTTAACACTCAAGACATAAAATAAAATGATTTTTTTTTCATCTTTAAAACCTAAAATGTAGATGTTTAGAAAAAGTATGTAGAAATTTGATTATTTTTTTTTGCTTTTGTAGTTACAAACTTATATTTCTAGGACTCATACTCAAAAACAAACTTATATTTATAGGACTCATACTCAAAAACACAACTCTTGATGAAGGTCACACCTTTTTATAAAGAAGACAACTCTTAAAAAGAAGATGTAAGATGTACTTGTTCACTCTATGGACACATTCAAATTTTAATATGTTTTTTTAATATTTGAACAACTTTCTAACACATTACAAATGGAGTTATAAATATTACAAATGGAGGAGAAGGTAATAAAGACTAATTTGCTTCTTTATTTCTAGAAGAGTTCAACCAATGTTAAAATTAAGTTTTGGTCCTAATTAGTCTTGATATCAAATTTCATATAAAAAAGTGCATGAACTTCACGTGTGTAAAAGATAATTGAAGAGAACGTCATGCATGTAAATTACCATTAGCCCAGTCTTTATTACCTTCTCCTCCATTTGCAATATTTTCCACATCTCTCCTTTCTATCGAAAGATGTCTTTCCCACCTTACCACCATGACTCAAAAATAAGAGCAACTAATAAAACAAAAATTAGATAAGACCTCTTTCAGTCTTTAATCAAGCCATGGCTTGGACGCACCTCATCACGCATGTCAATCTTTAAGTTGTAATCTTTTTCTTGTTTTGTATGGAAGAAAAGGAAAATTAAATAATTTAGTTGCATCTTCAATTGAAAAAGTTGTCATTGGCTTCAGATTCATATCCTCGCCCACTGCTTTGTTCTTGGGACTCCATTGCACTATTTTGAGGCAAACCATGGAACCTTTTTACCATCATTGCTATGTAGAAGATTTTGATTTGTTTTCACAACAATAACAAAAGAGAGAAATATTGAATTTTATTTATATCTAATAGTGTCTTATTATTTAATTGATTACATTCATATGTTGATACTTTTGATTTATGTAATCTATATTGTCCATGTGGAGCTAAAGTTATTCTTTAAGCCTTTGCATAATTTTAAACAAACAAATTATCGAAAAATATTATAACTAAGTGCAAATTTCAAATATATTTTAATTTTAATTTTTAATCAATAAAGAGTATAAATTTTACTCTTTTATTTCAAATTTATCCTTCAGCCAGATATTCACATCCTTTAATATTTTTTATTAGTTTAATCATATCTAAAATTAATTTTTAGTTCTAATTAAAATAATACTTTAATTTTGAAACTAAATAGGTCTAGTTTTTTGTCAACTAATATAAAAATATCATATAAAAAAATTTATGATTTATGAAATAATAAAAACCAATTTTGAATTTTCAAGAAATTGAAGAGATTGAAATCAAGCAAATTTTTTTGTTTTCAAAATTTTAATACTTTTCTTCAATTTAAAAATAATAAATTTTAAAATAAAATACTTACTATCTTATTATTCTTAATAATTAATTTAAAAGCACTTATTTTTAGGTTTGGTATGTGTTTTCCACATATTTAAATCATTTTTAGAATATCCAAGTCTTATTTTTCAAGCAGTATAAAAATTAATTTAAATTTTTAATAAAAATAATTTATAATTTTGAAAGAGTAAAAAC
The DNA here is from genome assembly GCA_949677035.1 of Omphalea diandra. Taxonomy (NCBI): domain Eukaryota; kingdom Viridiplantae; phylum Streptophyta; class Magnoliopsida; order Malpighiales; family Euphorbiaceae; genus Omphalea; species Omphalea diandra. The sequence continues at coordinate 65,232 of CATIWR010369289.1, forward strand.
TAATTTAGTTTTATTATTTTATAAATTATAAATTATAAATTATTTTTATTAATAAAATATAAAATTAGATTTTTATATTTTTTGATAAAAATAGTCTATCTAGCTTGAAAAATAAATGTATTGTTCTAATTAGAACTAAAAGTTTATTATAGATCTAATTGGACTAATTAAAAAATATTAAGAGACTCAAATTGTAACATCCCATTTAATAATCATTTAAATTTCTCTCTAAGTCTATCCATTGTCATTTAAAAGACCTGATTAAAAATTTTTTTTCATTATGTCTCTTGTTCACCACTTAGTAATTATTTACAACAAAACATACATGAATAATCAAACTAAAATACTAACTGACTGCATACTGGCCCAACCTCTATTACACTGCTAGACAGCGACTTTGAAAAG
>CATIWR010369304.1:0-12256 GCA_949677035.1 Omphalea diandra
ATTCATGTATGTTTTGTTGTAAATAATTACTAAGTGGTGAACAAGAGACATAATGAAAAAAAAAAATTTTAATCAGGTCTTTTAAATGACAATGGATAGACTTAAAGAGAAATTTAAATGATTATTAAATGGGGTGTGACAAAGCAAATCATCAAGAAATATTTTTAGAAAATCTCTCATTATAGAAATGGCTGTTAACTTTAGATTAGGAACACTGGTGTGCCCTGCACTAACTATAAATGCATCACAACTTTTTTTAATTAATTGAAATTCTTGAATACTTGAGGTCAAACAAGTAGGAACAATTTTGTGCTCCCTAACAATTATAACTCTTTAATTGTCATGAATATTTGATTATCAACTCTTTAGTATGACAATCTAGAAAATCCATACCTATAATAACATCAAATTCCTTAAAATTTATTAATATTAAATCTGCAGTTGATACGATAACACACACTAGCACAAAACAATTTATGCACACTTTTTTTCTACTTATGTCTTGAATATTCTCCCCACAACTACTTGAGACTTTCCTCCAATCACACCTGTCATTGGGCAATCTTGGCTTATATGGTTTGAATGTCTATAAGTATAGTAAGTAACCCTTTTAGGTCCTTAACACTCTCCAAAATGAGTTCTTCCATGAATATTACAAATTGGGGTACAACTCTCCCCATTATGTCAATGGGTCCTTTCCTACCATTTGAGCCTTCAAAACCACCATAGCTACCTCTACCAGATGCTATTAATGCTAATCTAGTAGGTTGACTTTATCCATCATCTATTTGATTATTAATACCTCTTTAAAATCTTGATCCACCAGACAATGTAAAACCACCCCTTTTTTATGCCCAATTGTGTTCTCCACTTCATCCTACATAACTTCTCTTTTTTTTAACCTCAATTGCATTTTTCTTTTGGATCACCTCTTTAGCTCAAATAGTTACTACTAATCGTGTAATATAATTAGTTGGTTTACCTGCTAATCAATCTTAAATTTAACCTCAGTCCATTGTCAAACTTCTAGCACTTTAATTCCTCTGTAGCCACATACTTTAGAGCATATCCTGAGAGTTTTAACAAATTATACCTCATAATCCGCAATTATTATATCATTCTGCTTCAACTAGAAAACCTTATCTTCTTCTTATCTAAGTATACCAACGGTGCTTACTTTTTTTACAAACTCTCTTACAAAATCATCCAGGTCAATGTCAACGATTGAGTAAAGCTACCTGGAATGGTTTCCGACAAATCCAAGGCATTTTTTTAAAGCAAAGATATTGTATACTTCAACTTTACTTTAGGATGCATTCAAGCCTATCCAAGATTCTTTCAATTCTTCTAAGCCACTCTTCAGCCTTAGTAAGGTCTGTAGTGCCCTCAAAGTCAATTACCCTTTACTTCTTTAATCTATCATAATTTCTATCTATGGCAAGCCCTACATATACTTTTGTTGCAAATCTCTACATCATCTCAATAAACTGCATGATATTTAGGTTTACACATGTGGCCAGATTATTTCATGACATCTCAAAATTCTATGTAGCATGATCAACATACTTACATGCATAAACAGACTCAACAAACTCATCTCTAACCTCTGGGCCAGTATGAACTCTATCATGTGCATCCATACTCCTATATCCCAATGCATGTAAGATTAACACAATGCAAATATCATATATATCACATTCATATTACACATGTCTACAGAATCATTTACCCGCTCTGATACCACTAAAATGTGACATCCCATTCACTTATCATTAAAATTCTCTCAATTTATCCATTGTCATTAAAAGACCAGATTTCAATTATTTTTTTTCTTACACTATGTCTTTTGTTCACAACATAGTAACTATCTACAACAAAGTATACATGGCTAAACAAACTAAAATACTAATAGACTACATACTGAACTAACCTCTATTAGACTGCTAGACAGTAACTTCGAAATGTAACTGGATGCAATCTTTAGTCTACTTTTCCTGAAATAAAATTTAATGCAAAAGAGTGAGCTTGCATACTCAGTAAGTAAATGCATAATGATACTTCAATCTCAAATAATAGAATAAACATTTAAATATTAATAACTCATCATCATATCCATGCACAAAATAAAGAGTTTTTACTCTTAAATGCCATATAGACTATCAATATCACTGCACAAAGGCTTTCATTTTTGTTTGTCATATAGGCTATAAATATTATTGCCACATAGGCTATAGTTATCATTGCCACACAGGCTATCAAATGTTATTAGCACACAGGCTATAGATATCATTGCCACACAGGCTATTGAATGTTATTGCCACACAGGCTATCAAATTTATTGCCACACAGGTATGAATAGTGTTACTTGCCAACAACATCAAGTATTATTCTTTCAACAAATCAACTATAAATCCACCAAAATTTTAGCAATATAATGCCTAATAATAACATCCATAACTTTGGCAGCTCATATCACCACATACTCTTATTCCCCGGTCATAATTTATCAACGTTTCATGAAAACAAATAAATCAAGAGTATAACCATCTTTTCATCAATGTATTCCTCAATATCATCACATTATACAACATTTCATTCCATTGAGTATATGTTCATGGCAATTAACCAATCACACGTATAGTACCAGTAGCTATTTACTTACCTCCTCCTTCAAGCTTATTAAGGCGTAGACAGTCCCAGCTTATTCCCACTATTATCTTTAATGCCTCAAGGACCTAATGTCATAGAATTATAAAACCTTAGGATTCTTTCCTAGGCAGCTCATTCATCTTCCTCTCATTCTTCTTTTTCTTTTTCTTCTTCTTCTTCTTCTTCCTTTCTTTCTTTCTTCCTTAGCTCTCTCTTTCTTATGTTGTACCTCATATCCAACCCCTCAATTCTGATCATAAAGGGCTAAAAATACACTTGTAAGTTTATTACAACAAGATAAAATCATGGTGTTTTATTTTTATTGGTTGGAAGTTCACTTTTCCTCTTTTAATCCCTTTTCTTCACTCCTTAAGCACCTTCATCCATCTCCTAATCCCTAGATGCTCCTTATACTTTTAAATAAGCTCTAAAATACTATTATTTATGATACTATAACATGCACACAACATAAGATAATTTGCCATGCAACTATACAAAACATTACATATATGTTTAAGCGTCCCAAATGTAATGATGCAAGTGTCATCGTTGTGTTTCTCCAATTCACATGTCCAAACAATTATTTATGCAATGCATATATTCAAATATAATGTAATTAAAATGCATATGATTTGGGTTGAGGATATTACAACTATCATATTCTCCAGCGAAGTTATATGCGGAGGGTCTTAGGTTGCATTGCCTTATTGAAGGGGAGTCAAGCAACAACAAGGTCGAGTGTTCTGACTAACACTCTTGTTATTACCAACAATAGTCTTGTTGAGTTGATTGATTAGCATGCTCATTACTACTTTCTATATGTCCTATCAGGATCTGTGTTCTCGAATGCTTCTTAGGTGCTGGAGACATGTTTGGTGCATGTCCAAGACGACCTAGACCTACTACACTACTGTGATTGGGGATCTATGCCATTGGCATACATCTACCATTACCTCGACCATTGCTCCTATGGTCAATGTAATATGTATGGTTCCTGAAGAGTCCTTATCGTAAATATCATTGGTTCCCTTTATTTTGTGTACATTCAGTGCCATTTTATTATTTTAACCCTACAGATTTTTTATTGACAGGCTTGTACCGTCTAGCTGGCCCTACTGGAAGGGTTGGACCTTGAGGATAGTGTGGATGGTAGCTACTCTCATTCATACAGTGGAGCATAGTGAGCTATAAAGAGTCTCCCATGACTATCAAACGTGACCACGATCACTCTGGACTAGGTATAACGCTTATATTGAAACCATCATATTAGTGATGATCATTTATTTTATTTTCTAGTATTATACTTATAGTGATTTTGCATTTTCATTACAGTTGTGCCTTAATTGGAGGGGTCACATAGTGAAATGAGCACTTAAGGTGGTTGAGGTTGATATTATCTCTTACAACCACCGATGGTGAAGCCCTCGATTTAGGAATGGTATCGTAAAGAGCGCATCTTTCATTAACACGACCTAGATGAGCGCCTTATCCCCCAATGTCTGCTTATAAGTTTGTTTTAATCGAGAGACCTTAAGGATGCAAAGTTGGCTGCTACCTTGGGTTACACACTTGGAGAACAACTATGTTCTATGGGTGTTCCTTATAGATATTGGATGATTGACATGCTCATAAGAAGCCTCCCTCTATTAAATACGACTATTTTGACATTCCCTTGCTATGGATCTGATGATGGGATCACTTTACAGCACCAGAATTGAGGTAACATTGTTTAGGTAGCTTAAAGGCCTACTACTACTGCTCCATCATCTAGTTTTGATACTGTTTAGGGTCATAAATAGGCCTATAAATTTACTTTAGAAGGCATGGAGACTATAGTATTATGCAATTTAACTTCCATGATGGATAGCCTGGTGGAGTCCTATATGACTTCATAGACTAGGTCGATGATGTCTTTGCACATCACTCGATTTGCCTATGCTTTTTACCCAGCTAAGACCACTCATACAAGTTCCTTAATGCTTATGCTTATTATGTCTTATTTGTATGACATGTTGTGCTTTTAGGAATGTTTCTCTTTTTTCTCTTTTTCCTTATAGATTCCTCATGTCCAGGAAGAGGTCATGGTGGACCTGATCACCACCCTAAAGAGGGCCATGACACAACAAATGCATTCCTTATAGATTAGTGAAATATAAAAATAAAACAATGCATGTATGCATTTTCATGGTTTGCGCCTTGTGTGTTTTGTGTCCTACGGATCCTAACCTCGTGTTTCTTGTAGGAGATGATCCATCATTAGAATTGCGATCTTAGAGAGAGGGATCAGTGCCTAGTAGAGGTATAGATAGAGATAGAGCATTTAGTACAAGCTATAAAGATCGTGGATATATGAAGGCAGATGGCAAGGCTGATGATTTTGAGGTGACACCTTCTAAGAGTGAAGGCAGCTGAACTTTTAAGACGTCCACCCCTTAGTTGTTTAAGACATTTTTCTTCTCTCCCTTACAGTACAAGATATTTGGTACTTATATATGTAGTTGTATTGTTTATTAGGTGATTTAAAAGTCCTTTTTTTAGATGCTTGCTTAGGATATGTTAGTTAGGGCATACTGAGGCGACCTCGCTTCCACTTTTGATCAAGTTTTGACATGGATATTCGTTTATCTATAATATAGAAATATAATTTTCTTCCCCTTATTGTGCATCACAAAATACATATTATTGTCTCTTTTACATATATTCTTTGTAGAACAACTGCCCAAGTTGTTAATATGAAAGTAGAATGGAACCTGTGCAAACTATTTTTATTGATTGAGGGTTATACAACCTAGCTAAAAGGCTTATAGCCTTGTCATGGAGGGTTGTATAGCCTAGCTTGAGTGTTGTAGAACTTTAGTTAGGTGTTATATGACCCATGGGTATGGCTTCTAACTATAAATGCCTACTTTGAGTCCTCTCTTTTCATTTGCCTTCTTCCATTCTCTCAATCATGGCTAAAACTTTTTTGAGATCTCTCCCCCTCTAAAGTTTGGCATGATATACCATGGGTGGGTATTCTACACTACCTTTTTTTATGGTTGTCTAGATTTTCATTGCGAGCAACTTGTGACTCATGAGACTGTACTACTCATATCTTTCACTTTGGAGACATAAATATTTATCCTCTACTAAAGGAGTTTAGTACCATTCTTGATTGTCATGCCATGACTTCAGGTCAAATTACACATCCCCAGCTAGGTTCTCCACATGTTAGGAAAAACGTAGAGCTATTTGACTTGCGATATGAGGATGTCCCACGATACATGTTGGCCAAGGAAAAAATCCCTATGGCCCCTTTTATTGCTCTTGTCCCTTATGGGGTCATGCTCGAGCTACTCAGGCTTGCATCATAACTATCATTCTGATGGGCAAGTATCTGTTGAGGAAAGACAACAACAAGATTAATTTACACATCTTACCTCTCTTAGAGGGAGCTGACTCAAGAAGAAGTCTCATACCTACGATCTTGGGTGAGACTATTGTGCAACTCGACAAAGTGGCTTTAGGTGTTAGTGACTCATTTGCTGGAAGCCCATTGCTACTCCAAGTAAGTGTTCTTCTTGTAATTCTTCCCTTTTATTTTTCCTCTTTTCTTTTATTATTTTTTTATTTTTTTATTTTTTATTTTTTATTTTCTCTTTTTTTAGTTGTTGCCCTAGCTTTTGCCTGGATCGCCCTTATGAGTTTTCAATCCAGCAGGCCACTCAATTTTACTTTGGCCTCCCTTTTGGGTTTTCAACCTAACAAGCATTTTTTCTTTCTTCTCTTTCTTTATTATTATTATTTTTTGGATATGGGTATAGGAGAGGCTAGGATTACTAGCTGACCCAACTATGGATGTGTGACTTTGTTATCTATAGCATTACTTGAACGCATCGCTTGACTAAACCAACCACCACTGGGGCCAACTCGGTTAAGTGGATGTCTCACGTCACTATTAACGACATATATTGAAGTTGCCCCTAGTGGAACCTGTCACATGTCACTCTGTCGACTTACGGAGACTGTGTCATCCTCCGTGCCTTGGCTTCAAGCACATTTATTACCCTACTTACATGCTTTATCAGTTTAGTGCTGCTCAGTTCAAGGTACAATTCCTTTCTTCATTTGTCGAGGGTCCTTTTTCTTAATGCATCCTAGACAAGAATGAAATTATGTGGGCCAAATTTCACACTTATGACTTTTACACTGGTTGAGATCTTGAGCCTAATGATTAAGCAGTTTTCATGACATGGTTATGCGACATTTAATGTTACAAGCATCTCATTAGCAAATTATATATAATGATCTTTTATGAGAGAAAGAGTTGTCTTTTATTTAGTTTTAACTTAAGGTCATATATGACAAAATTCACTTGAATTACACAAGTGTGCTTTCAATTGATATTACACCCAACACTAAGCATTTACACTTTGCATATTATGCATTAATTGAATGCATGATTTCTACTTTTAACATTCACACACTAGATCATCTAATTATTTTGCTCAATGCCTCTATCTTACTGACTCTTTGCTCGTTTATCCTTGTCTTCTATGTCATCGTCTCGTTATCCTATCAAAGATCCCCTAATGGTTGTCGCACTCTCTCAACTTTTACTATTTATTTATTTTTTTATGCTATAACTTTGCTTAAACTATCTTTTTGGATTTTTCGACTTAATGACATTTTTTGTTTATTTTTTCCACTATTTATTTATGCCCTAATTTTTGCCTAAGCCACCCTTTCGAGTTTTTGGCCTAGCGGGCTATTTTACTTTTCCGAAATCTCACATGAAATACTTCTTCAATTAGTCTAACTTTACCAGTTCGGTGAATTCATATCCTTCCATTTTTGCTAATGTCGCCGCTCCACATGAGTAGATTTGCTTGACCATGTAGGGGCCTTCCTAATTTGACCAGAATTTACCTCGAGGATCTTGAGTTCGTAGTCAAACTGCCTTCAGTACTAGATCACTGACCTTTATTCCCTTATGACATGTTAATCATGCATGGTTAGTAAGAATTATGAAGTATTTGAGGTATAGCTCATGTATGGAAGTTAAAATTCAAGAGAAAGAAGAGCATATTGTGTTGGTTTTATTGTTAGAGCATAATTTTGTACCCACGATTTTATAACGCTAGAAGAGAAGTGAGGGAAGGTGCAAAGTATGAAAGTTATAGCTTTATGCCCCATCTAAATTCATGTGAAACATTTTTGCTTGATTTTGTGTGTGTGTATATGAGGAGATATGGCTCCTTTTTTAGGGTTGGTTCACAACCAACGAAAATCACCTCAGTCCTTTTGTTTTTATATATTTTTATGACTTTATGTGCTGATTTAGACAAAGTGTAAAACATGAAATTTGTAGGGTTATATCCCTTTTAAATACCTATAAAACAGTTTTGTCTGATTTGTTGTGTGGGAAGAAATATGGTTCATTGATTGTGACTGACCTTAACCGATGAAACCTCATTAGTCTTATAATTCTGTTTTTCAAGAATTTGATGGGCATAGATTCAGAATTTGGTGATGTGTTAAACTTTAAAGTTGTATATTTATGTATTATCTATGTGCCTATAAAATATTTTTGCCAAATCTATCATTGTTGATGAGATGTTGCACCTTTATCATGACTGATTTTTAACATGTTAAAAACCTACTCAACCTGTGATTGGTCATTTATTTTGGTGACTTTATAGACTGAATTAGACAATGAGCAAAATACGAAATGTTCACTGAATTAGACAATGAGTAAAACATGAAATGTTCCATTAAGTGTTTTGTAACTTATGGTAGATCATTTTGGCAATTGGATTTGTATAATTTGAGATATACCCAAGAATGTAAGACCTACTCATACTGCGATGACATTGAAATGGGGCAAAATTCAAAAATTCACCATATTTCCTATGTGGCTTATATTAACAAGAAATTAAAATATGTTGTATCATCACATCTAGTTTATTTAAAAAAAATCAAGTAATTTGGATAAGTATATCTAGAGTTATTGTTGTAAGAATGTAGCAAGGTCGGGCTGCCATATAAGGAAAATATGTATAAACACTAGGTCCACATGCATAGATTATGCCATAGTTGCATACCAAGCATTCATAATCATTTTGATATACTTATAACCATGTATGTATCAAATTTTAGGATCTCAACACTTTGAGGAAGCCGTAGAGAGAGAATCAAACCTACCATAAATGTTGGTCACATCAAAAGGTGAGTAAAAACCATAACTAGATTCTAATGTGTGTGTGATAACTTTATGATATGATTATGTTCTATTACATGTATATGTGATGAATTGTTGCATTTTACATGTGAATACAAGGCAAATGAGAACTATATACTCATAATGATTACTTGGTATACCATTGTGGATGAACACTTGTATATGGAACTAAAAGGATGTTGTGACGGGTTTGTCAAACACTTGTAAATCACTTGGAAAAAGGACCAACATGTCCTACTAGCACATGTTATTGATCAAATGATTCACTTGTTATATGCTGGCCACCAAAATCAAATGTCACTTGAATCACAAGAATCCTAGGAGCAGTGTTTGCCTTGAAAGGTCACGAGAAAAATCAATCAATTGCATTTTCACTTGCATAGTCAATTGTTATACTTGTAATGTATCATGATGACATTTGATTATTGGTTTTACCATAAGAATTTGATTATTATTTTTATTCATTGAGTTATGACTCACCAAATCACAATTATGTTTTTCAGATACTGAAGCATAGAGTTTGGATACTTTGGTGCATAGAGTTTTTCATAGAGACACATGGACCTCAGGTTGTCGGCTAAATTCCAAATCTCTCTCTCTCTCTTTATGTCATGTGTGTATATCTGGATAGGAACCAATTTATAATCACTAGCCTTGAACATTAGTTAACATATATGTACATTAAATAGATGTTGCAATGTGTATGTATGATGAATAAATCTTTACGCATATGTATTTTTGGACATGAATGCCATGATTTGTAAATGAAAATGGTGGTTATAATTTTTGGTATCAGAGCAGGGATAGGTTCCATAGGGACATAAATATGAACATGACATGACTTTTGCACTATTATGCATGATCATATGACATAGTCTTATATGTCTATAGGGCATTAGGAAAGGGTAGTCATGATAGTACCCATGGCTCACTGAGATGAGTGGAGTTAGTTGATTTGCATTCCATAGAAGCATCATGCTAACCATTAAGAGATCAACCTATTGATAGAGTTAGATCTCTTACACAATCTCTTGCATAACACATATCTCATGGGAAACCATAACATCGAATTGGTCAATCAACAGTGCAGGGTCCATAAATTCAAAGAGAAAGAAGGTATAACAAATTAAGAAAATATGGTGCAGTGGACTTTAGTGGTACCACATATGGGGATTAGGAGATGGATAGAGGTGATGAAGGAGTGATGAAAAGGGACTAAAAAATGAAAGTGAACTTTCAACCAATGGACATGAAACACCATGATTTTGTCTTACTACAATAGGTTTACAAGTGGAATTTTTCACCCTTAATGATCATAGTAGAGAGCTTAAATGAAAGGAGCAGTAGAAGAAAAAGAAACCTAAGGAAGAAAGAAATAAAGGAAAAAGAAGAAGAAAAAGAAAAAGAAAAAGAAGAAAAAGAAAAGAAGAAGAGGGGAGAAGAGTGAGTTGTCTATAAAGGAATCCTAAGCTTTTCTGGTTCTAGGAAAATAGGTAAGTTAATTTATCTTTTTCCAATATGAAATTAATCCCTTATGACATGTTAATCATGCATGGTTAGTAAGAATTATAGAGCAATTGAGGTAGAACTCATGTATGGAAGTTGAAATTCAAGAGAAATGATAACTTATTGTGTTGTTTTTATTGTTAGAGTATAATTTTGTACCCATGATTTCATAACCTTAGAAAAGAAATGAGGGAAAGTGTAAAATATGAAATTTGTATCTTTATGCCCCATATAAATGCATGTGAAATATTTTTGCTTGATTTTGTGTGTGTGAGGAGATATGACTTCTTCATTAGGGCTAGTTCACAACTAACTGAAACCTCATTCTTTCTATTTTCATATATTTTGATGACCTTATGTGATGATTTAGACAAAGTATAAAACATGAAATTTGTAGGATTATATCTCTCTAAATACATTTGAATAAGTTTTGCTTGATTTATTGTGTGAAAAGAAATATGGCAAATTGATTATGACTGACCTTGAACCCAATGAAACCTCATCAATCTTATAATTCTATTTTCCAAGAATTTGATGGCCATAGATTCAGAATTTGGTGAGGTGTTAAACTTAAAAGTTATATATTTATGTATTATCTATCTACCTATAAAATAGTTTTGCAAAATGTAACATGGTTGATGAGATGTTGCACCTTGATGATGACTGATTTTCAACATGTTAAAAACTTGCTCACCTTGTGATTGGCTATTCATTTTGCTAACATTATAGACTGAATTAGATAATGAGTAAAACATGGAAAATGTTTTTTTATGTTTTTTGTAACTTATGGTATATCTTTTTTGCAATTATATTTGTACAATTTGAGATATATCCAAGACTGTAAGACCTACTCAGACTAGGATGACATTGAAATGGGGCAAAATTAAAAATTCACCACATTTTCTATGTGGCTTATATTGACTTGAAATTTGAATACATTGTATCATTATGTGTCTAGTTTATTTGAAAAAAAAAATAATCAAGTAATTTCAATAAGTATATCTAGATTTATTGCTGAGTGTAGCAAATTTGGGCTACCATATAAGGAAAATATGCATAAACACTAGGTCCACATGCATAGATCATCCAATAGTTGCATACCAAGCATTCATAATCATTTTGACATACTTATAGACATTTATTTGTCAAATGTTAGGATCTCAACACTGTGAGGAAGCCCTAGAGGGAGAATCAAACCTACCATAAAGGTTGGTCACATCAAAAGGTGAGTAAAAACCATAATTAGATTTTAATGTGTATGTGTGATAATTTTATGATATGATTATGTTCAATTGCATGTATATGTGATTAAATTGTTACATTTTACATGTGAATACAAGTTAAGTGAGAATTATATACTCTTAATGATTACTTGGTATACCATTGTGAATGAACACTTACATATGGAACTAAAAGAATGTTATGACCAATTTGTCAAACACTTACAAATCACTTGGAAAAATGACCAATATATCCTATTGGCAAATGTTATTGATCAAATGATTCACTTGTTATATGTTGTCCAGCAAAATCAAATGTCACTTGAATCACATGAATTCTCAGGAGTAGTGTTTGCCTTGCAAGGTCACGACAAAAATCAGTCTATTGCATTTGTACTTATATAGTGAATTGTTATGCTTGTAATATATCCTGATGATATTTGATTGTTGGTTGTACCATAAGAATCTGATTATTATTTTTATTCATTGAGTCATGACTCCCCAAATCACAATATGTTTTTCAGATACTGAAGCATATGGTTTGGATACTTTAGTGCATAGAATTTTATATAGAGACACATGGACCTCAGGCCATTGGCTGAATTCTAACTCTCTATCTCCTTGTGTCATGTGCATATATCTATATAGGAACCAGTTTATA
>CATIWR010369363.1:0-76738 GCA_949677035.1 Omphalea diandra
GTGGACTAGCTGTTAGACACAAACGAGGTTTCCCTTGAAGAATTTGGATTTCACGACCACGAAATGTAGTAGTAACAGCGATTTCATCCTGACAAGCATTTAATGCAAAATCTGTCAAGCATGTCTCAAAGATTTGATGAGCTATGATCTGCAACATCTCTTTGGTGAAGTTTGGCTATAAATGCACCACCAAACAGCCATGAATAAGGTTGCTAAGGAATTTATTACAAGTGATTAAAGCTCTCAATCTTTGCTACTCATTTTCTTCACTTTCTTTATGAAATTGTAATTGTTAGGTGTAAGCATTAAACACCAAGTTGTAAGATTATTATGTTAGCCTGTAAAAACACTTCAAGAAAGGTTTAAATGTGAGCCTGGTGAAACACTTGAGTGAGGTTGTGTGTTAGCCTAAAAACACATTATTGTAAGGTTGTGTGTTAGCGATCAAAACACAAGTTGTATAAGTTGGGTGTGAGCTTGAAAACACCATTGAGATAGTGAAATACCTAATTGATTAATTGGGGAGTGGATGTAGGGTCAATTATACCTGAACCACTATAAATTGGTTGTCTCCCTTCTACTCTTTCTTCTTCCCTTTATATTTGTTGTTGAAATTTTTATACATCAATTCAACGCCCCTTTTTAGTGCCTAGGGACAACAGTTATCTTATGGATCAATTGATTCACATGAGTACTAAGCCCAAGAGTTAGTTTCTTCTCCCTTCTCATATAAGTATCATCTATATATTTGTGGGTGCTCTTAATAAGGAAAATAAAAAATTCCTCACTAAGAAGTTTCTTACTTCCTAAAATTTTCTAAACGTCCCTTACTTCATCAATGCAAAAGTCATTCACCCTGACTCTTACATACATACTTTGGGTGCTTTCATAGCTAAACAATTAGAATCATCCCAAGCCTCTAAAAGAAAAAGGTTTGCCATTGAAAAGGGAGCCCAACTTCTTCCACTTGCCCAACCTAAGCTCGAAACAAAAATCTCTCTTGCCTCCATCAATAAGAAATTGGAAAAAAATGATGAGGATGATGCAAAGATGATTTCTCTTCCTTTCCCACATACACAATGACTTGGTGGATTTACAAGAGAAAGTAGTTGCTCCTCCATGCCATCTTCCAAATTTTGAGGATTGGGAGGACACACCACAAGTGGAGGATAACTAAGAGGTGAAGGAGGGTGATGAAGCTAATGGTGGAGGGAACAATGAAGAACAAGACATTTTTACAGATGATGACAGTTCTCTTATCTTTTAGATTGTCTTTACAGTTTTTATTTCTATTTTTGTGTTATCTTTAAGTTCTTGATGCAAAATTTGTTGATCCCATAGATTATTATAAGAATACAAGTGTTTGTTTTTACATTTCAATGTCTCATACCTAATGTGATTGCAATTTATATATGATCTTTGTTGTTTTGCTCTCTATCATTATTTACTCTCAATTTATATATCAAAGGGGTTGTTTTGCTCTCTTTCATTTTTTAACTATTTACCCTCTTTTTGATCTTGGCAAAGGGGGAGAAAATAGCATATTGAAAAGAAAATGAGTTTTGTGCATAAGAAAAGCATAAGTTGAAGGGGAGCAAGTTCCATCTAAGGATTATACCTAGAATTTTTTTATCATTGTCCATAATCTTTGATTATCTTATGATAGACCATTCTAACTTCATAACTCTTGCATTTATTTTTCTTTAGGATGAATCCAAGTTGTCAAAATAAAAAAAGGGGAGATTATTGGACTAGGTTGGTTAAACCTATGTCATAAGCCTCTTTTTGATCTTGACGATGAAGATTAATCAGATTTAATGCTTTGTTCAAGTATTGCTTTATAGTTTATAAAAGTTATTTTAATTGGAAGTTGGGTGGAAGTCAAAATCTCCATCTTTTAGAAAAATATTAAAATTTGTGGTCAGTATCCCCTAAATCATAGCCGCAACATTGCTATGAGAATTGATGGAGCTATGCTAGAGGAATTCACAGCCGCGACTTAGCCGAAGGACCTTTGGTTGAATCACAGAGGAATTCGTAATGGCATTCACGTCTAAAGTCGCGATCGTAAAATTCATAGTGATAAAAGAGGGAACCAAAACCATAGCGATAACACGTCATATGTCCAAGAAATCCGTTGAAAATCAAAAATCGCGAGGATGGATATTTGGTTGCGATTGCAACTCAAGAAGTTTAAGTTTCCTTACCAAACAGAGGAATTCACGATCACAATCATGCCTAAGGCAAAGCTAACTTGCGACTATGACTTTTAAGTAATAAGTTGAACACAACGACTATATTTCTTAGACAACCAATGGATGAAAGACACATGGACTAATCGTTAGATGTAGAATGGAGTTTTCTGCCGCGATTTTTGGCTCCTCAGTACAAATTGGAAATTCACGACTATGAAATGATAGTAACGACCGTGACTTTTGCCTAACAAGCATTTATTGTGAAATCTGCCTAGCACAACTTAAAGATTAGGGGACAGTTTTTGGGTAACATCTCTTTGGTAGATGTAGGCTATAAATACTCCACTGAACAGATGTAAATGCAAGGGAATTGAATTAATTATAACCAAACTCATGCCAATTTGTTACTCATTCTTTTACTCTTCTTTAAGTGTTGTTGATTGTTTGGTGTAAGCAATAAACATCTTTGTAAGTGGGTTGAGAGTTAGCCTAAACTCTAAAACTCTTGTAAGAGGTTAAAGTGTGAGCCTATTCAAAACACTTATGAGATCTTTTTGTGTGAGCCTAAAAACACAAGGTTATAAGGTTTTTGTGTGAGCCATAAAACACAAGTTGTATAAGTTGGATATGAGCATGAAAACACTAAATTAGTTGAGTGAAATACCCAATTGTGAAGAATTAGGGAGTGGACGTAAGGTTTACTAACACCCAAACCACTATAAATCTTTTATGTTGATTATTTTCTTCTCCTTCTCAACTTTCTAAATACTTTAACATTCTTTTTAATTTTCAATCATTACCAATTCAAACCCTCTTCTTAGTGCACTAGGCCAACATATATGTCGATCATCTTCTCTTATTATGAATTAAAGGCAAACCTATATGAAAAACAAATTTATGATTTCTTAGGTACATAAGGAAATGTAGATCCTCTGGGGGTTAGGTTTTGAAGGATCCTCTAAATTAAGATGTGCCTTCCTAATATAACAAAATACATTAATGTGACCATATTTCATATAATAGTGACATTGAACTTTAGACTTGTTAACTCTTTTATTCATTTTCTTTTTAGCATAAAACTTATGTCTCATATCATTCTTATAAATAACATCTATACATGGACATGTTTATAATGAATGTATGTGCCTTAGTTATGTGTGTCTTGGTCTATGCCTTCTATACATATGTGCATGGTTAGCTTTTGAAGGCTTAGCTCTTGAGCCTTGTATTGTCTTCCCATTTCCTTTTTGAATGGGAGGTCTAATGTGTATGTGAACCTTCTTAAACATAACATTTATGTTAGATGTTTGAGGGGTGGACTTTGACGAATAATAGAGGGAAATATATGGAAGTTAACACTTCATTGAAGCTAAAACCATGTTTCACAGGATGTGTCCTTTAAGATATAATGAGTGCATCCAAAGTTTCTTTTTCTTTTATAAAATTTAGAAATATAATTTCTTAGCCCTTCAACATTTACTTTTAAATAATGATTTTATTTTCTTAAAGACTCAAATGAGGAGGCTTTTTATGATACTTCTCCTAAAGATTTTTTCAGATTATCATTAGAATTTCTCAAACTCAAGACATGTTTATTAATATTTTTAAATTCCTTCCATTATTTAAATATTTTTCTTGTATAATTTCATTTAAAAAAATATATTTCATATTTGAAAGTCATGACTTTATAAGTCCATCATCATTAATGTTAATGCAACCATCATTATAATAAGAAGAGTGGGAAGCATATTTACCTTAATGGAGTTGCCCTGTAAGGCCATAAAACAACGGTTGGCCACTTATTCTTCCTCCTTCTCACTTGAGGAGTCATCATTCCATGTTGTTGGAAACCCTTCTTCTTCTTTTTGTCCCATTTCTTCTTCCTTTTGATATTAGGACCCTCTGATTTGATGTAACCATGTTGTTTAGTTTATAAGTTCATATATAAATTATAGTTAATTCCCTTCAATCCTTAATGTTTTTAAGTTAATTTTCCATATAAAAGGACATAATCAAGTGTATTTGTGTTTGGTGTCAAAAGGAGCAAAAAAAGAGCTTAAGTGCACAGGAAGCTTTGCGTGCTCATGCAAAATTTGCACAAGTGTGCACCACTTAAATCAAACTTGGGAAAGATGAATTCAAGCCTTACATGCTATGAACGCCTTAGGTTTTCACTCGAACATGTGGAATACTACTTGAGATTCCATCCTTTTATTGATCATTGGGGGATTGAGAGGATGAGGGTCTTTACGTTGGTAATAACCTTAAATTGTGGCATATGTCAAATCAATGGGGGATCCTTTAGGCCTCATACAAATTCAAAGCCTCATATTGAAAATGTGAGTCATTAAGGGACCAAGGCATAACAATACATTAATATCATCACTAGGAATTATGGAGTCACCACCCTACTTTCGTCAATACACAAATCCAAGCAAGGAAAAATTTGAACCTAAGATATGTCAATTACAAGTCCCATTTTGCCTTAACCCCATCAGAGAACTGGTTCATAAATTAGGTACGGTTTAGGGAAGAGGTTTGGCACCCCTAAACTACACTGATATTGGGATCCGACCTTGGGAATCTTTGGTTCACTTTTAACATTTTAACCCAATTATTAATTAGTACAATTAGTGGTCCTAAACATACCTCTAGTGTAATCAAATCAAATAATTAAGTTGTCAACTCCAAGGGGAGGGATTCATGCATCATGGCAAAGGGAGCAGCATGCATATCAACATCCATATATCCATTGTGAAGGGGAATGGGATCATGTGACATGGCATAGGGTAAACATGCATATCCCTACATCATATATCATGCACATTAAATCCAATGGAGTGGGGTCATGCAACATGGCATAAGGTAAACATGCAAATCCATACATTACATATCATGCATATTCAATCCAAGTAAGTGAGGTCATGCAACATGATATAGGGTATAACCTACCTGTCATATGCTATGTATAACCATCAAAGGATGATTAGACTAAGATTCATGGTTTATCTTAAACAAACACTTACACCTAAAAGAAAACACATAAGTTAGTAATTTCATCATAATATAAGTAAAAGAAAACAAAGTAATTAAATAAAGCCCATAATAAACACCTTATCACATCTCCAAATGTTAAGACACCTAAGTGTGTCTAAGTCTATGAGTAACAAAACCTCTCAATCATCACATGAAGAATATAATATTATCAAATAAACACACAAATATATGAGTTTTGAAACATGAAGAAACATATGCATGAAATGCAAACACCTTGAAGGATTTAAATGACCGAGGGTAAAATCATCATAAAGGGGTCCAAAGGTTAATGAACCCTCCCTTTTTATTGCTCACAAAGAGCATAACATCCACATGCATTGCTACTATTAAGAAGGTTAGAATGCCATAAAAAAAAGGTTGAAATCATTGGCTAAAGCACATTTCAAATAACACAATCAAAATGTAAACAAACCTTATATGACTTTCAAGATTCTATGAGTGACAAAACCCCTCACTTGGTCATTACCAAAAGGATCAAATTAGAACCTTAAACATCCTCTTGAGCACAAACTAGAATAATTAGAAGCATTATCACAAAATATACCATGAAAACCATTTAAACTCATTTAAAATTCAATTTCTTTACTGAATAGTGATCCTAGGCCTTTATGCCTTCTCCTATTCTACCAATGGAACCTTTAAACATCACAAAAAATAATTTTGAAAATAGGAAATCTAAATGAGAAAGAAACGAAATTACAAAGTATTCCTTTAGCATAAAAGGGTTGTATAACCCAGTTGGATGGTTATACAAACTACATAAAGTTTGTACAACCCTCATTTACTAGATTTTCAAAAATAGAAAAGAAGAAAAGAAAGCGAACAAGTAGAAGGGAAAAGGGATCCTCTAGATGCTCTTAAGTGTTTTTTTGCCCTTAGATGCTCACAATTTG
This sequence comes from Omphalea diandra, assembly GCA_949677035.1. Taxonomy (NCBI): domain Eukaryota; kingdom Viridiplantae; phylum Streptophyta; class Magnoliopsida; order Malpighiales; family Euphorbiaceae; genus Omphalea; species Omphalea diandra. The sequence goes on from CATIWR010369363.1 coordinate 6,146, forward strand.
ATTTTTATCCTCCAAAATGCTTAAGAATGCTTAAGGAATGTAAAGACAATGCCATTTTATACCTTAGGAATGATTAGAATGAGTTAGGCTTTTCATGCAAACAAGCCCAATAACCCCAATGGAGTCAAGGATGGTGCATGGTCAAAGTCAAAGTTAGAGATTTTCCTATATTTTCAAGATTTTCAAGGATTTTCAAAATTCTTTAAGATTTGCAAGAACTCTTCAAGAAAACATCTTATTTGCCAAATTCAAGTCCTTATCTTCTTAGGATAGTCTTTTGTTAGTCTTTTATTATTTCATACAACTTAAGGAGATCTTTGTTAGAAAATCCTTGTGTTGGCTGAATACGCCTTTAGCCAATCATAAGGCATTCTTTTATTACTTGTTTAACTAGGATTACTAGATATAAGGATTTCAGGAAGGCCAAAACTCTTATGGTTGAATACTACATAGGTTTCTTTAAGGTTTTGTTCTCTTTTCTTCTAGATAAGATAGGTTATTTGTATATGCTATAAATAGCCTTATATTTAGCGTTATACATTAATCAACTAATGAAAATTATTCTTTTGGCTTAATTGCTTTGTGAGAGTATTCTCTTCTTCAGTTCCTAAAAGAACTTAATGTGGTTGTTAGGTGGATTCTTAATAACTTTGCAAACTTAGTAATTATGGGGCTCAAAATTAGCTTTAGCTAATCTAAGTCTTAAAGTACAACCTTTAAATAGTTATAATCTAGGTTACTACAAATAAGTTTTCTAGAAGTCTAATTAGGGTTTAAAGTTTCTTATGTTTGATTCTTGAAATGATTCATTCTTAAGCTTATGGTCTAAGGTGTTAACACATCCTTGATAGTATCAAGTTTTAGTGTTTCCATTCTAAGTAATGGTTATGGAGAAAATTTGGCAGAGTTTCCCTAGGGTTTTCCAAGCCCTCTTCTTCCTCTTCAAATAGTGGGGTATTTGTAAAAGGAAAAGAGTGCATCAGAGCTTAAAAACATTTTGTTCATATCTTGTTTGTGTCTAATCATAGAGAATGAGATGAAAATTCTGGAATTAAGGTTTGAAGGAGGATTATACAGCTAAGGTGTAGGCTATATAGCCTTTGCACTTGGTTATACAACCTAGGGTTAAAAAGGTGGACCAATTATAAAATGTTATAGGGTTTAGGTTTAACCCTTGCATATATAACCCTGAGGCAGGCTATACAACCCAATTTAGGGAGTTGTATTGTAACACCCATTTTCATATATTAAGCATCACATTCATGTCCAAGTATTCATATGCATAAAGGTTAACTCATTATTCATACACAATCCAACATGTATTTAATGCACACGTATGTTAACCCATTTAGCATTGGTAATCATAAATTGAGGCCTATCTAGGTATATGTACATAACAAAAAGAGAGATTGGAATTAAGTCGATGACCTGTGCTTTATGTGTTTATATGCAAAACTTTATGCTCCAGTATCTAAAATATAATTGTGATTTGGTTAGTCATGGCTCAATGAATAAAAATAATAATTCAATTCTTATAGCACAATCAATAATAAAAAATCATTAGGATACATGACAAGTATGAGAATTGACTATGCAAGTGCAAATGTAATAGATTGATTTTATCATGACCTTATAAGGCAAACACTTCTCCTGGGAATTCATGTGATTTAAGTGACATTTTATTTTCCTAGCCAACATATAACATGTGATTCATTTTATCAGTAACATGTGCCATAATAAGACATATTTGTCCATTTTCAAAGCGATTCGCAAGTGTTTGACAAGTCCGTCACAACATCATTTCAATTCCCTAAGCAACTATTCATTCACAATGGTATAACAATTAATCTTTGAGATTGGATAATTCTCATTTAACTTGTATTCACATGTAAAATGTCATAATTCAATCACATATACATGTAATAGAACACAAACATATCATAAAATTATCACACATACACATTAGAATCCAATTGTGATTTTTACTCACCTTTGATGCAACCAACATTTATGGTAGGTTTGGACCTCTCTCTTGGTCTTCCTCAATGTTTTAAGATCCTAAAATTTGATACATATACTAGTACAAAGTGTTAAAATGAGTTTGCATGCATGATATGGAACTATAGTTTTGTTCCATGCAAGTGGACCTAGTATTTAAGCTTATTATTCTTGTATGGCAACCTGATCTTGTTACACTCTTATAGCAATAACTCAAAAAATAGATATCCAAATATGTTGATTCTTTTCCACTTAAACTAGACATGTAATGATAGAACATAGTCAAAATTTAGGTAAATATAAGACATATATAAAATATGGTGAATTTTTAAATTTTGCCTTGTTTCAATGTGATCACAATTTTTAAAATTGTACAAATAGAATGAAGGACTAATATCTCCTCACCCATAATATATTTGGCAAAACTATTTTAAAGGAATCTATAATAGACATAAATATATAACTTTCAAGTTTGTAACATCACAAAATTCCCATTCTATTACCATCAAATTATTATAAAATAAAATTAAGAGATTAAACAGGTTTCATCAGGTTTAGGGTCAGTCACAATAAAAGAGGAATATCTCTCTCCACAAAACGAATCAAGTAAAAATATTTTATACAAATTTAGAAGAGATATAGACCTACAAATTTCATATTTTTAACTTTGTCTAAATCACACATAAGGTCATCAAAATATATGAAATAGCCAGACTGCGGAGGTTTTAGTAGGTTATGAAGTAGCCCTAATGAAGGAGCCATAACTCTTCACACACACCATATTAAGAAAAAAAAAAATTTCACATGCATTTATATGTGGTATCAAGATACAACTTTAATGGTTTACACTTTCTATAATTACTCTTCTAAGGTTATGAAATCGTAGGGACAATAATTTGCTCTAACGATAAAACCAACAAAATCAACTCTTGTTTGTCTTAAGCTTCAACTTTCATACAAAAGCTCAACCTTAAATACTCTATAATTCTTACTAGTTATGCATTTTTAACATGTCATGAGGGATGAACTTCATAGGGAAAGAAGATAAAATCACTTTCCTCTTTTACCAAAATAAGAAAATCTTAGGGGTTCCTTTTTAGGTTGCTAACTTTTTCTTTCTCTTCTTTCTCTTCTTCTTTTTCTTCCTCTTTTTCTTCTTCTATTTCCTTTCTTTCTTCCTTAGCTCTCTCTTTCTTTTACTGCCCCTCACATTTTTTCCTTTCTAATCTACTCCTAGAGGAGGGGAAATTCAAGTTGTAAACCTATTTTAATAAGACAAATTCATGGTGGCTTACCACCGTTGGTTGAAAGTTCAATTTTTCTTCTTTTACTCCCTCTTCTTCACTCCTTCATCACTTTCATCCATCTATTAATCCCCATATACTCCTTATGCTTTTAAATAAGCTCTAAAACACTATTATCAATGATATTATAACATGCACACAAAATATGTTAATTTTCCATACAACTAAGCAAACATCACATATATGTTCAAGTGCCCTAAATGCAATGGTCCAAACATTATTGTCATGCCTATCAAATTCACATATGTAATGATCATTTATATAATGAATATGTTCATATGGGACTGCAAATCATTTATGTAATGAATATATTCATGTGAGGGTGCTAATGATTGAGGTTGGGGATGTTACACGTATAGCCTAATAGATAGGGCTAGTAGCCTTGGTCTTAATGGTGGGCTTGGTCTTCGGGCTTTTCCAAAGTCTTCTAAGTCTTTGTTTCTCTTCTTTTGTCAATTCACCTTGCATTTTAATTTTACTAATTTTCATCATCATGCTTGCATCTTGAGACATAAAATCTGATGCTCACAGTTTGCCTCTTGCTTTATAGGACTTAGAAAATAACATTTGAAAAATGATTGTTTGAATAAGGCTTAACGAATAAAATACGAGAAGCATAAACATTTGAAAGGATACTAGAGAATACAATTGTCTTGCAGCTCTTTGAGGAGGTGCTAAAACTTATTCTAGCAGTTTTCTATTAGGTACTAGGGTGTTCTATGTGCTTCCAATAGTTCTTTAGTAGATACTTGGCATTATAATGGCTTTTCTAGTAAGCACTGATTTTATTTTGGCAGCTCTTTAGCTGGTACTAATGATTCTTGTATCCCTCAACAACTCTTTAATAAGTACTCAGGATGTTTTGACAGCTTTTTAACAGGTACTAGATGGTTCTTGTATACCTCAACATCTCTCTAGCAAGTACTAAGGATGTTTTAGCGGCTTTCTAATAGGTACCAAGCATTTGTAAATCTTGATTTATTTATAGTTGTGTCTTGATGGCTACTAATGTTCTTAAATCTATTTAATGAGTCTCAACTTTTTTAGTTGGAGGCTCTTGCTTGAGGGCGTCTGCCCTGGGGTTGATCTTTCTTATGTCATACTTATTTTTTTGGCATTTCAAGATGTTTCCCAAATCATGATTGACCTTTTCGGTCTCTTAGGTAAGATTATGTTATCACGATCTTTTCAGTTGTCTAAGGACTTGCTTTCGTTGAAAGGAATGGGCCTGGACCCAAATGTTGTTCATCCATCTTTTAGGGTATATAAATGGCTCTCGGGATGTGAATTTGTCTTTCGACGTTCTTTTGGTAGTCTGTCGAAAGTCAATTTTATTACTAAAGGATACCCAAGTTATTTTTGTTAATGGCTTGGAAGGTTGAGTTAGCCTTTTTTGAAACCTAAAGGTATTTTGGTAATTTTGTTTGGCAATTTAGGTTTTTTGATTGGTATTTTTCGGGTTTTAATAGGGTCAAGGAAAGTTTGGCAAATTAATTGGTGGTTTTTGAAGGCAGGGGTGACATATTTGGGCTTTTGTAAGGTTAAGGGTTTGGGTTTTTTGGCAATTTGGCTTGAAAGGCCCAATTCTTTTGGGCTCTACCAGCTTATAATGGTCTACACATACAGTAAATGATTAGTATAAACCACTTAATTGAACCAAGCTTTGTAATACGGAGGATTGTCTATGCAGACCACCTTCTCTTAAACCTCCTTAATATTCTTGGGCCCATTTGTACTATTGTTTTCCCTCTCTCTTCTTTCTCTCACTCAAACTCTCTAGACTTAGCTATTATTTTTACCTCTGTTTTTGAAGATTTGTACCATGGTTAGTTTCATCGATGATGAGATGTTCAATGTCCCAAAAGAGTTTTTCAATGAGGATGTTGTCGTGCATGATGCCTTAGAGCAGATGTGTACTGAGTGGGGCTTTAAGAGGTTAGTCCCTTGGCAGGTGTGATCACAAAGATTTTTCCATTAGGCTTTGCTCCGCAGGGCAACACACTGATGATTTACAACCTATATTATCATTTAGTAGGAGTCACCCCAAAAGTTGTAAGTGTGTTTCCTTTGTTTTCTTATTATTATTAATTTTCCTGCTGCCCCTTTTTTTTCTCAACACTATAGATTTTAGGTGCTTTCATTTTTTATGAAAATTTCATTTTTTTTGTTAATCGACTTGATGTATTGCCACGATATGTGTGCTCTTATTATTTATTCTCATAATCTGCATGAAAATAGTAAAATTAGTTTATGAAACAACTTGTGAGGGATTAGGTTGCATTCTTGAAATACATAAGTAAATTATTTATTTATTTTTCATGGATTTTCTTGTTGACTTTGGTTGAATTGTGATGGACTCATGACATTATGTACATGATTGTTAGGCTAGCTTTAGGATTTTCATAAAATTTTTTGAAAAAGATTAATTTTTCATAACTTTCTAGAAAATTTTCAAATAATCCTCTTATCGCTTAGGCTTAGTCATCATGTCTCTTAGGATTTCTTTCGAGCTATTTGAATACCTACACACTGTAGGGCACACAAAATATATTATTTTTGCTTAAATAATTAAAATTTTACTTACCTTGGGGTTATTATTCCAATTCTTTCTCCCCTGCTTTCTAATCTCAACATGTATGCCTTGTTTTTTTATTAAATGTTTGTTGTTTTTTTTCACTTTTTTTCTTTTTTGGGCGACATCGCCTACCAGAATGGAGGTAGAGCGATAGGTCTGGCTGGGACCTAGTTTTAGGCACTACACTACTGAGACTAGCTCATGCCTCTTTTTTGGACCTTACGGAGAAGGCCCTAAGGATTGATTCTTTTATAGTCCATGCTTTAGTTGAAGTAGTGGATGGACACAACCCATATCTTTCACCTTCCACTGATCAGAGAGCTCACCATCACCTTAGGAGACTTTACATACATGATAGGGATTCACTTCGCGAGCATCCCCTTCCCTATAGAATCTAGGGTGAGCCAATGCTCCAAAAGGATTACATTCTTTGACTCTTTAATTATGTTTACCAAACAAATAAAAGTTGTGCTTTCAAGAGGTCCAACATACAATTCAATGTTAAATGAGTTATTGACCCTAGTTCAACAAAGGTGGTGGACCAGCACAACAACTGCTTTCTGTTATGTGCCTTGTTTTGGATTATATTCGAGACTGTGGCAGATATGGCCTATATTTGCATGTTATTGGTTTTAGAGGGCCTAAGGCTTCTTCGATGCTTTGATTAGAGGTTCATGGCATTGGCCTACTTGTACCAATACCTAAATCGATGTTATCGAGGCAAGTTATACAGGTGTGGCACTTAACAGCTGCTTATCGTGAGTATTTCTTAACCCTTCTCTATGTTTTGTTCCCTTTTACTGCTTTTAGGCTAACTTTGTGTTTGTTGACAAGCTTGGACCATCGAGTTAGGCTTATTACATGGGAGCAACTCAGTGGCTAATAAGGAGGGTTGCTAGCCTCGCTTCCTCAAATTGAGTGTTACACCTTAAGCGAAGTCTTCTATGGTTAGAAGGCATGCTCACTTGAATACTTTTACTCTCTATCAAGTATTATTATTTTATAAGAGAAAACCTGCATTATTTTCTAATTGATTGTTTACTATTTCTTAGTCTTATACTTATAATGATTATTCATTCTTATGATAGTTTTGCCTTGACTGAATGGGACCTATGGAGGCTTAGTCGTAGGAGGTAAAGAAGATTGTGGGTATCTCCTATGAAAAATGATTAATGGCAAGATCTTCATTTTACCAATGCTACCCTGACTTGTATATCTTTTAGTGGTGAGAGGGTTTGGATGCCCGACCCATCCCTCAGCATCTGCCCTTGAACATGCTCTCGAAGGTGGACTTGAAAAAGGAGATAGAGCTCTAAGCGATGATGTAATTTGTGTCATAAGAGCTACTCGTCTCAGACAAGACTTCATATAAGACCTAGATGATCGAAGCCTTGGTTAGGATATTCTCGCTATCAGAGGTGACTATTTGGGCATTTTCATGATGCGAGGTGGATAAAGGGATCGCCCTTCCTCATGGGGCTCAAAGGACCACTGCGCGCATTAAGCAAAGGCTTATGTTGCTTGATCTTGCTGCTCAGGGTCTTAACAGAGCTCATGTGTTTACATATAGAGAGGTTGGAGACTATCATGGTGGGTGATTTAGACCCTATTTTAAACATTACGATGGAGTTTTACATGTCATCCTTGACAGGGTTAATAATGCACCACAACTCACTTGGTCAGGTTGTACCTTCAAGCTTACTAAGACTACCCACGTAAGTTTCCTCTACTTATGCACTTGTCATCACTTTTAATAGTTAGGGTTCTTTTTTGGCAAAAGAAATTTCTTCTTTTCTTTTATAGATCCCTTACATCTAAGTCGATGACATGGTATATTTGAACGCCACTTTCAAAAGGGTATTGATACAATAGACCCGGTCGATGTAGGTTAGGAGCAAAATCACTGCAATAAAAGATAACATGTATATATGTTTGTAACTTATGCTTTTGTGTGCTTTATGTTCTAATCATCTTATCTTATCCTTGATACTCTACAAGAGACGATCTAGAGCATGATGTGTGACCTTTAGGACAAGGACCAATGCTTAATGAAGATTGAGGTTTAGATAGAAGCATTGACTTAGGCAGCAGTAGAGGATTTTGATGCCCGTTCATAGCCATAGATAGGGAGGGAGATGAGGAGGCTACACCCTTAAGGAGCAAAGAAATCTGAGCCCATCGAGCACCCTTAGCCTTTAGGATCTTTTCCCTTTTCCTTTCATTATTGTACAATACACTTTTTAGAACCGTGTTGATTCTGATTTTTTTTTTTTGCATAATTGTACTTGATATTTAAGAAATTTAAAAGCCTTATTAATTTTGGATGATTATTAGGATGATAGGTCCTCTTAAGTTATATTATGGCAATCTTGCCTCCATATTTTTCATACTCTAAAATTCTTTATTTTTTTAGTGGATTATTTTGATTATGGCTCCTAATTATGTCTTCTAAATGTAAGTTGAATGATTTTGTTCCTTCTTGTTCACATATATGTGTTTTAAAGTAGGTATACATAATTTTCCAACTTCGAGTACAAAGGAGATATTGTTCGAGCTTTTCCTGGTGAACAAGTTTGTACAGTGTAGAAAGTGGTTTGTGTAAATTACTTATTGTCTATATAGACTACTTTAGTTGGCTATAAAGACTTGTACAATTGTATATAACCATATGGCACTAACCAATTTTCTCATAATCTATAAATAGCCATCCGCAATTTTGCTCTTTAAACCCATCATTTTCTGCCATCAAACAATGGCAAAAACATTTTAAAGGTCTCTTTTATCCCAGATCTAGTCCAAACTGCCTTGGGCAAGTCTTGTAGCTCTTCGTTATCTTTTGTCTATCTGCCTAGGCACAAATTTTCTTCGAACGACATGCAATTTGTGGGATTCTGCCATATATACTTTTCATTTTAGTGATACTAGGATTTGCCCCTTGTTATAAGAATTTGAGGCAATTATTGACTATCATGTTATGGTTGCATATTGAATTGCTTTACCACAGCTAGATTAGCCACACATTCAGAAGATGATGGAGTTGTTTGATATGAGATATGATGAAGTGCCCAAGTACACATTAAGTGAGGAGAAAATTCTCATGGCTCATTTTCTTACTCCCTATCATTCCAAAGGTCATCCTAGGACAGCTCAAGCTCGTATTAGGTAGCAGTTCTAATGGGTAAATATTTGCTACAAAGAGAGGATGGAGAGATTGATCTATAGATTTTGCCACTTTTAGAAGGGGCTAAGTCATGGAAGACTCCTATCTCTATGACTCTATGTGAGACCATTTTAGGCTTGGACAAGGTAGCCCTCGGTGTTAGTGACTCTTTCTTTAAGAGCCCATTATTACTTCAAGTGTGAATTTTCTTGCAATTTCCTTTTTATTATTTTTATTATTATTTTCTTCATCATTTCTTCTCTTCTTTTTTCCTATTATTTTATTTTTTTAGTTTTTAATTATTGCCCTAACTTTTGCTTAGACCGACCTTATGGGTTTTCAATCTAGCATGTTGTTCATTTTTACTCAGGCTCCCATTTCGAGTTTTCAACCTAATGAACTTATCTTATATTTTCTCTTTTCTTTTTTTTTTTCTTTTTTTAGAAATGGCTATAAGAGAGGTTAGGTTTATTGGCTACCCCTACGGTGGATGTGAGGCTCTACAACCCATAACACCATTCAAATCATTGTCTGTCGAGGCTTGCTACTACTAGAGCAAGGTGGGGTAACGGATGTCCCATATCACTATTGCTAACATTCGTTGGAGTTGTCTATGGTGGAATTTGTCAAATGTCACTATGAAGACTTATAGAGACTGTATTATCCTTCCTGCTTCTACCTTAGGCACATTCAATGACCTAACCCAGGTGTGCCATGAATTTAGTGTTTTTCATTTCGAGGTATATTTCCTATCCTCCTTTGTTGAGGGTCCTTTGTCTCGACGCTTCTTGGATAGGGTCAAGGTCATTGGCCAATCACTACATTTATGACTTATTCACTAGCAAAGATCCCTATGAGAACTACATGGTATGGCTACACGGCCTCTAGAGTTGTAGATATCCTCTCTATCCTACCAAAAAATTTTAGACAGTAATCATTCATGGAGGAAAAATTCTTATATATATATATATATATATATATATATATATATATATATATATATATATATATATATATATATATATATAATGTTTAACCAAATTTATTTTAATTATGCAAATGCATTTTCTTTTGATGTTATGCTTAACATAAACCATTTACATTTTGCACATTATGCATTAATTAAATGCATAACTACTACTTTTAATAGTGACATATTAGAATATCTAATTGCCTTGCTCAATGTCCATGCCTTGCCAACTCTTTGTCCTTTACCCCTGCCTTCTTTATTGTAGCTCAATTGTTCTACCATTGGTCCCTTAGTGGTTAGTTGCACTCTCTCTATTTTTACTTTATATATATTCCATTTTTATACTCTAACTTTTGCTTAAATCACCCTTTTGGAATTTTTACACAACGAGCTATTTTTCTTTCTTTGTATTTTTTGTTTATTTATGCCTAAACTTTTGCCTTAGCTACCATTTCGAGTTTTTGACTTAGTGAACCTTTTTTTTCTTATTTTCTCACACCTAACATGAAGTACCTCTCCAGTCTGTCCATGTTCACTAGCTCGATAAACTCATTCCCATCTGTATCCAATAATTTCACTGTGCCACTTGAATAGATTTGTTTGACCAATTAAGGACCTTCCAAATTCAGCTTGAATTTTCTTCGAAAATCTTGAATTTGGGGTTGGGTTGTTTTTAGCACCAAATCACTAACCTTTATTGTACTCAAACTTGACTTTCTTGTTAAATGTATAGACCATTCTAGTCTGATACAACTGTATATGGTAGAAAACCTTTAATCTCTTTTCATCCAGCATGTCAATCATATCCATTGGTACTCAGGGACCTCATATTCAACTAGAACATGTAAAGACTTTACTTCTAGCTCAATTTGTAATACGGCCTCCATCCTATATACTAAAGAATAAGACATCAATCTTATTGACGTCCTAGTTGTAGTTTGATAACTTTATAACACAAAAGATAACTTCTCTAACTAATCTTTGTAAGTCTTAACCATTTTAGCAATGATGTTTTTTGACATTCTTAGTAACTGCCTTAACTACACCATTAGCTTGTGGCCTATATGGTGATGACTTGTGGTAGGTTACCCATATTTCTCTAGGATTATCCTGACCTTGGCTTAAAAATAAACATTGTTATCCATAACAATGTGATATGATATGTCATATTGACAGATAAGATTATTCTCTATAAATTGAGCCATTTGATTTACCCATAACTTGATGAAGGCTTCAACTTTTACCTATTATGTGAAATAGTCCACTGCCACCATAAAGTACTTATTCCCCCTCATAGAAGATAGTTTGATTTCCTTAATCATGTCAATACCCTATACCACAATGGCCAAGGTGAAGTGAAATTTTATAATTTGATCGATGGGAAATGATTGAGGTTGCCATAAACCTGGCATTTGTGATAACTTCAAACCATCTAGGTACAATCTTGCTCCACAGTGCTACAATAGTAACCGATTCTCAAAATCTTTCTTACCAATGTCTTACCATTTGTGGGGGCCATAAATTCCTGCATCCACTTCATTCATGAACTTACCTGCTTCTTCTTCTGCCAAACATCTTAAGTGGATCCTGTCTAATATTATTTTATACAATATGTTGTTGTGGACTATAAATTATAGTGCCAATTTTTGACTTACCTCCTTATGTCCCCTTTCCACCCCCCCCCCCCCCCCCTCAAGGCACTTACCACTTTTCTAAATACCTTTGCGCAACATAATATCAAGGGTGATTCTACCGACACTTGCACCACCCTTCCATCAACATGACATGGCATTGTGGAGCTAAAAGTGATAAAAGGCTTCAATGGTATTGTCGTTAGTCCATTGCAAATAGAAACTAAGGTTGTTAAAGCACCAATAATTGTGTCTCTTCCCATCGTAGGGTATGGAATATGATCCTCTAAAAATTCTATGCCATCCTCTCTAAATGTTCCATGTACAAACTTAACCATTCTTCTTTAGTTCCCACTTATCTATCTAATAAGAGATGACCAACAATGAATCCTCAAATGCTTCAGTGGTTTTAACACTCATCTACATCAAATGTTCCAGCCTAAGCACACAAACTTCATACTCGGTCATGTTGTTAGTTACTGAAATCAAGCTTTTTTGCCACAAGGAAGAGTTCTCCTTCTGGTGATAACAAAATCACACCCACACCTGCTCTTTTCTAATTTATTGCCCCATCAAAATACATTCTCCAACCCAAATGCTCAATCGTACCTAATCCATTGTCAAGGTAATGAGGAAGTTTTTATTCTCCTTCAAGAGGCTGCTGACCTTTGATCACCTTCCTTATTACATACTTGATAGTGAACACAATCAATAGTTTCAACCACTTTGCCAATTTTCTAGTTAGACAATGAGCCTCATAAAGGTATTTAACCGGGTCAAGCTTTAAGACCATGTCCATGGATTATGATAGGAAATAATTCCTTAATTTCTTTATAGCCCACACCAACGTAAAATAAGTCATCTCCACTTGATTATACTTCTCTTCATAAGACAACAACTTTTTATTGAAATAGTACAAGACATATTCATTCCTGTTTCATCTTCTTAAGCTAACATTATACCCATAAAATTTTCCTCTACTATCATATACAAGATTAATGGCTTTCTGGGTTCTGGGACTTTTAATACTGGTGGGTTAGTCAAATACTCCTTTATCCTCTCAAAATCTTTATGGCATTATTTGTTCCACTTCACTGGTTGGTCCTTTCTCAACAACTTGAATATCAATTCGTAGATGGGAATAAGTCTTATGATGAGCTTTCCAATTTATTACAAACGGCCTAAGAAACACTAGACCTCTTTTTTTGTCTTTAGTGTGAGCATGTCCTAAATAGTCTTAACCTTGTTTGGATCTACTTTAATGACCTTCTCACTCACAACATGTCCCAACAACTTGCTAGACATAATCCCAAACATTCATTTCTTAAGATTCAATGTAACACTTATTTCCATTTATTAAGCATGATGTTCTTATCCAAGTATCCATATGTATAAAGGTTATTATATCATTCAAACATATCTAAAAAGGCATGTCAATTTCTTTATTTAATATACATATATGTAAAGTAAAACATGTTTAATGTTAGTGACCATGATTGATTCCTATCTAGGTATATGTCCATAACACAAGGAGAGAGAGAGTTGGAATTCAATCACGACTGGTTACTATCTAGGTATATGTGACATCACATGCGTCTATATCCTAAACTTTATGCTCTAAAATGCCCATCCTTATGCTTCACTATCTAAAAAAAATAAGTATGATTCGATGAGTTGCAACTTAGTGAATAAAAACAATAATAAGATACTCATGGCATACTCAATAATTAATTATCATTATAATACATTGTAAGTACAAGCATTAACTTATGCAAGTGCGAATGCAATAGTTTAGTTGATTTTGTCATAATCTTACAAGGCAAACATTGCTCCTGAGAATTCATGTGATTCAAGTGACATTTGATTTTTTAAAGGTCAACATATGAAAAGTGACTCATTTGATCAATAACATGTGCCATAATAGGCCTTATTGGTCTATTTTTCTAAGCGATTTGCAAGTATTTAACAAGTCAGCCACAACATCCTTTTAAGTGTTCATTCGTAATGGTATAACAAGTAATCATTATGTTGGACTAGGTTAGTCAAACCTCTTTTTTGATCTTGACAACTTAGATTGAAAGGTTTTAACATCTTATCTAAGTTTTGTGGATGTAATAACATAATTATATTCTGTTGGAAGTTGAATAGAGATAAGAATCTGAATTAGTATGTAAATCACAATTGCTACCCATTAAATAGAGATCACGACCTTAAAATGAACTTGGAGGGGTTCAAGCAACTAGCCAGACAAAGACACATGTCATATAATTTTTTAAAGAACCAAAAATAGCAATAGTGATCCTTTTCATAGTGACTACGACTTGCTTAGCTTCATTTCTCTAAAACTCCAATTAAGTTCACACTAAGTAGTAGAGCTTAGGTTTGCTATCGTGACCATGATAACACCTGCAACCCTATTATAGTGCCCATGATCTTCAATTGCTCCTAGAGGGATCAATGGTACATTTTTAGAAAGGTCGATGTTGAAATGCCATATGTACTAGTCATTAGACAAAATTGAAGATCTCGAGCATGAACAAGAAAAATCTAGAGAGAAACTTGAGTTATGACTGTAACTAGTCTATTTGCGACTTTTTTTGGCAAGCATTAAATGCAAGATTTTGCCTCCAACTTTTGAAATATGCAACTAGTATTGTCTCTAATGTCTCTTTAGTAGGAGTAACCTACAAACACTCCACCAAATGAACATAAATACAAGAGAATATCATTTATTAAAGCCAAACACTTACAAATCTATTTTTCAACTCTCTCTCTTTCTCTTATATACTCTTTGTATTTGAGTTGTACAAAGTTTAGTGTGAGCTTTAAACACCCTTTGGGATTAGGTTTCAAAGTGAGCCAATAGAAAACTCTTATATAGATTTAAGTGCTAGCCTTAGGAAACACCTATCAAGTTATGTGTGAGCCTTCATAAAACACAAAATTGTAAAGTTAGGTGTAAGCTTGTAAAATACTATTAAGTTTTAATGGAATATCTAATTAGAAGAATTGAAGAGTGGATGTAGGGTTTGTTAACATTCGGGCCACAATAAAATCTTGTGTCTTCTATTCTTCTACTTTTTTTTCTAAACTTAAATTATAAACCTTTCCTCAAAAAATTTAAATTTTCCACTAATTCAACTCGCCTTCTTGGTACATAAGAGCCAACAAGTGATATTAGAACAAGACCTCAATTAAAGCCTTAATTATTTGAGGAAATATTATGGCACAAAAAGGAATCCACACTCATCTTAAACCCTTATTTGATGGGTCCGACTTTACTCATTGGAAGTAGAGAATAGAGATTTACCTAGGTAGTGACATGATGGACCTATGGAATGTTGTAGTAAAGGAATGGAAGCCAACTACTAAGGTGGTGGAAGGTAGTGAACAATTTATTATAGGGGAAGAATGGGTGAAAGCTCATAGAAAATCTAATGGCAAGAATAAGAGGGCAATGACTATTCTACTAAGCTTAATATCAAGAGAAAAGGTTGGTAGAGGTCAACATTGCTTACCCATATATGGAATATGGAAGGCCTTGGAAAACTAGGGCACAACTCTTGTAAAATCTAATAGATTGGAGATGTATATGATAGAATGGGATCTTTTCATGATAAAGGAAAATGAAAGCATCACCGACATGACAAATAGACTCCTTTCTATTGTCACAAACATGAAGAAGTTTAGAAGAATCCTTACATACCATAAAGTAAACACTAAAATACTCAAATCTTCCTCTTGAATAGTTTGGGGCTAGAGTTTGTAGATACAAGAATCCAATCTAGAGATTCACTCATGAGCTAGCCATAAAGAAGGATAAGGAAACAAAGAAGTTGATAGGATAAGGAGGTAATAATGAAAAAGAAGAGAAGAAGACTATTGCTCTCAAATCTTGTAAGAACAAGGAAGTGGTAGAAAGCACTAATGATAGTGATAAGAGTGAAAAAGAAGAAGAAGAGCTAACAATGCTCTTGAGGAGATCTAAAGAGCTCATGAGGAAAAGAAAAGAAAGAAGGCACCTTAAGAACACATCATCATCACCCTACTTCAAAGAGAAGAAAAATAAGGTTACTTACTTTAAATGCAGAAAGCAAGTCACATAAAATCTGAATGCCCTAAGCTTAAAAAGAAGACAAAGTAGGATAATGAGGAAAAGAAGAAAAAGAAGACCTTCAAAGCTATATAGGATGATGATTCAAGTGAGGAAGATGAAGAAGAAGAGGTTGCAAATTTTTGCCTCGTGGCTCAAGAAGACACCTCACATGAGTTAAGTACTTCTTATCATTCTTGGGATAAATATGATGTGTTCGAGGATAAAGATGTTGAGCTTCTTGAAGCCCTAACCTTGAGATATGATAAGTACAAGTCTCGAATCAAAAGTTACAAGAAAAAAATGTTCAAAACTTGAAGATGCATTTTAAGGTTTAAATAAATTTCTAAATGACTTGAGAACTTCCAATAAAGAACTCAAGAGATCTTTAGAAAACCTTTCCAAAACTCCATCCTCTCTTGAGTCTTTAAGAAAAAAAAATGACACTTTAAAAGAAAAAGTAATTGAGCTTGGAAATTCTATCTCTAAATATGACAAAGGGAAATAAGCTTTAGATACATTTATTATATCTCAAAGACCTCCCCTAGGCTTCATTGGAGCCTCCTCATCTAGATCCTCTCCTTCCATGTTCATTAGAGCTTATACTCCTAAAACTTTTTGTATTGAGGTTGTTAGGAAGAAAATTGCTTTAAGCACTAAGCTTCTAAGCCTAAAGGTAAAAGGAAGGCTCCCTAAGGCTTAATAGTTGAGCCTCAAAGAGCCAATGATGCATACATGTACTTAAAAAGGTACGCTCAAACACACACATACAAGAATTTCTCTTCTACTCTTTATCACTCATGCACTTGCATGTATATACATAACTAAGGAGTGAGAAGGCCTCCCACTCATACTAAGATAATGCATAGGAGAAAGACTTGCAAGTTTAAACTCGAATGTCCTTTACTATATTAGGAAGACACATCTCAAATTAGAGGACCCTTCAAACCTTAACCTTTAAGGACCTAAGTATGTTTGGGCATCTAAATAAAGATGAAATGCTTATTGTCTTATATGAATGCTTGGAAGCCACTAAGGAAGATAATGATTGGCATATGGATAGTGGGTGCTCAAAGCATATGATTAGAAATTAGAATCTATTTATAGCCATTAATGAAAAGGATGGTGGCAATGTCATACTTGGAAACAATGCTAAGGATAAGGTAATTGGCATTGAAATTATTGGCAAGAAAGGTTACTCTCTCATTGATAATGTTCTTTTAGTTGAAGGATTAAAACATAATTTATTGAGTGTAAGTCAATTATGTGACAAAGGTAATAAAGTCAACATTGACCCTAAAGAATGTTGGGTTACCACTTTGATGGATAAGAAGGCGGTCTTTAAGGGTGAAAGGAAAGGCAATACCCAAATAATTGACTTATACAATTTAGTTAACCAATCCTTTAAGTTTCTTGTCTCTATTAGTAATGAGTCTTAGCTTTGGCATAGAAGACTTGGGCATGCTAGCATGGGGCATTTACAAAATTTATCAAAAGGAGAGCTAGCACAAGTTCTTCTAAAGCTCAAGTTCATAAAGACAAGACATATGTACGTTGTCTAATGAAGCAACAATAACAAACATCCTACAAAGCCAAAAATGTTGTAAGTACTTTTAAACCTCTTAGACTCATTCATATGGACTTAGTTGGACCTACTAGGAATGTTAGCTTGGGTGGAGAACATTATGCATTTGTCCTAGTTGATGACTAGTTTATGTTACTCGGGTCTCCTTCCTTGCTCATAAGAGTGATACTTTTGATGCTTTCAAAAGTTTTGCTAAAAGAGTTCAAAATGGAAACGGTTACTTCATTTCTTATATTAAAAGTGACCATTAAAAGAATTTGAAAATGAATCTTTTGAAAAATATTACTTAGAGAATGAAATTTCTCACATTTTTTCCACGGCTAGAATATCACATCAAAATGGTGTTGCAGAAAAGAAAAATAGAACTTTGGTAGGGATGATTGAAACTATGCTTAATGAGTATTCCTTGCTAAATTATTTTTAGGCTAAAGCCTTCAATACTTCATGTTATATTGCCAACTATGTTTTCAAAAAATCCATTCTAAACAAAACCTCCTATGAGATATGTAATGGAATAAAACCCAAGATTTCATACCTCTAAGTATTTTGTTGCAAATGCTACATTTTAAATACCAAGGACAACCTTGGAAATTTTGCTTAAAAAATTGACGAAGGTATTTTTCTTATCTATTCCACTTCTTGGAAAGCTTATAAGGTCATTAAAAAAAAGTTTATATTGGTTAAAGAGTTTATGAATGTTGTATTTGATGAATCTAGTAAACTTGATCTTGGGAAAGGTTTTTTTGTTGATGATCTTTTAGGTGACTTTGAAAAATTGGAGCTTAACTATACGCCTAATAAGAATGTGATTGATATTGAAGATAATGAGCCATCAAAAGAAGTAGAACAAGCTCAACCACAATAAAAGGATAACCAAAATCAAGGACTCCCCAACGATTAGAGATACTCCCAGGATCACTAAAAAGATCTTATCATTAGTGACACATCCAAGAGAGAAAGTACTAGAGCTTAATTACATGTTTTAGATAATAATCTTACATTTATTTCCCAAATTAACCCAAAGTCAATTGATGAGGTTCTTAATGATGAGAATTGGGTGATTGCTATGTAAGAAGAGCTCAACCAATTTGAGAGGAATAAAGTTTGGCAACTTATCCCCAGGATTAAAGAACATCTAGTTGTAGGTTGCAAATGGGTGTTTAGGAATAAGTTAGATGAGCAAGGTTTCATCACTAAAAATAAAGCTAGATTGTCTGTGGAAGGAATTAATTATGATGAAAGATTTGCCCCCATAGTAAGATTAAAGGGTGTTAAGATTTTTTTAGCATTTGCATGTCAAATTTTAAACTTTTTCAAATGGATGTGAAAAGTGCATTTATAAATGGCTTCATTGAGGAGGAAGATTATGTTAAACAACCTTCAGGTTTTGAATCTCTTGATTTCCTAAATCATATTTTCAAATTAACTAAAAGCCTTATAAGATTTAAAACAAGCTTAAAGAGGTTTGTATGAAAAGCTTGGTTCATTTCATTTATAAAATGATTTTGAGAAAGGCAAGGTTGACACTACATTGTTTGTGAAAAAGCATAACAAGGATACATTCATAGTGCAAATATATGTTGATGATATTATATTTAATGTTATTAATGAATCTCTTTGTGAAGAATTTGCTAACTGTATGACTAGGGAATTTGAGATAAGCATGATGGGTGAGCTTAAGTTCTTTCTTATTTTGCAAATTAAGCAAACTAAAGAGGGCATCTGCATTAACAAAGCCAGGTACACAAAGGAACTACTAAAACTGGTTTGGGATGGATAGATGCAAGGTAGCTAGGACCCCAATGAGTGCAACTATTAAGTTAGACAATGACGAATCAGGTAAGCCTACTAATGAAAAGAAGTATAGAGGTATAATTAGTTTTTTCCTCTATCTTGCTGCTTTTAATCTTGATATTATGTTTAGTATTTGTTTGTATTCTTGATTTCAATCTTATTCTAAAGAATCACATTTGCATGTCATTAAAGGATTTTGAAATATTTGTATGGTACATTGCATTTAGGTTTTTGGTATCCTAGAAAATCATCTTTTATTCTTTTCATATATTAGATGCAGATTATACTAGTAGTTTGATGCATATAAGAGAACTTCTAGAACTTGCCAATTTGTTAGTGAATGCTTAGTTTCTTGTTTTAACAAAAAGCAAGTTTAGGTTGCCTTATCCACTACTAAAGCAAAATATGTGACAGCAGGTTGTTGATGAAATAATAACTCAAGGATTTTGGCAAAGATTTTGACCACATTCCCATCAAATGTGACAACACAAGTATAATAAATCCTTCTAAAAATTTCATCTAACACTCATAAAGCAAACACATTGATATTAGGAAACATTTTCTTAGAGATCATGTCTAAAATAGTAATGTAGTGCTTGAGTTTATTGACACCAATCACCAACTTGCAGATATTTTCACTAAACCCCATAATGAAGAAAGAATAAACATCATCAAAAGGCAACTTGGGATGCTTAATGGGAGCTCTCTAAGGTGAAAATGGATCTCACTATATGCATATGTTATTAATGATACATTGATTGATATGCTTGATGTTTATGTGTTGATTATTATGGATGTGTCAACTCAATAGCACATAAGCCTTGCTCTATGCTTAAATGCATAAATTGATCATCAAAATATCAATTTGATCACTATAGGTTTGGGCCATCTATTTAAAGTTTCCTTTTTAAGGTTTGAAAATTACCTCTAATTCGTGATCGAGACTTTTGGTCGTGGTTACTACTTTCAAACCAGTTTTATTTTTCAAATCTTTCTTTAATCGTGCTCATAATTTTAGAGTAACAACAGTGAAATTTTCAAATTTCAAAATCTTTAATGGTTGACTTTGTACATTTTGAAGAATTTGCATTTGTTACTTAGATATTTCACAAATAGCAGTCATGACACGTATGTCGTGAATGCGACCTTTGAAAAATTAGTGGACATTAACCATCTACTCTTCAAATGGTCCAGTCACTCATTTATTATGATTCTAGCCATTTTTTTTTAATTTCAAGCCTATTTTATGCTTATTTAAACCCCATAAACTACTTCCCTTCCATTTTTTACCTCTTCTCTCCTTTAAACCCTATTCTTTCTATCTCTTAAATTATCTTCTTTCCTCATCTATTCTTCTCTTAAATGGCTCCCTAAAAGTTCTCTAAAATAGAAAAATGTAAGAGCATAGCCTAAGCATTTTCCTCACCTCCTAAAATTTGCTTGCCCTTTCACAAAATGAAAGGAGTGACAGTATAAGAGAAGGATAGGTATGAGGCTCTAATAAGAAGACTATTCAAGCCAACAAGATCCCCTTAACTTTTCTTCTCACAACCCTTGGCTTGAAGGAGGACAATAATAGATATCTAGACAACTTTGGATGGATCCCCTTCATCTATAGGGAAGAACTAGGCTGCGAAGACATTATATGGGAGTTCATGTGCATAATGAGTATTAGCAAGGATGTTTCCTTAAAAGCATATATGTTTGGCTTAAATATTTGTTACTTTGGCAAAGAATTTTCCATTTCCTACCCTAAGTTTTGCTCCTTCTTCAATCTTCAAAATGAAAAGGACACTCCTACTACCTTCACCTCCTTTAATTTCATCTTTTCTAATTTTTGGAAAATAATTTCCATTAAAAAAAGCCATGACTTAAAAAAGTTAATTGCCAAAAACATTAAAACCCTTTTTATATGGTTTCTTCATCACATTATCACTTTCTCAAGCAATGCAATACGTGATGGCAATGAAAAGGTCTCAGAAAAGGAACTATCATTTCTCTACTGTCATCACCAAAAGCAACCCATCCAAATAGGGAGATCTTTTATTAACCATTTAAAATACATAAGCCAAAAGGCTAAGTGTTAATTTCTCCTCCCCTCCCATGTGACTACCATCTATATGCATGTCGGGGCATTGACCCTTAAAATTGAAGCAAACCTCACCTTCACTCATGACCCTAGCAAAAACTTTCCTAATCTAAACTACCTTTTGAATGCCAAAGTAATCAAGCAAACACTCATTAATATCTACTAGGAGCACAAAGTCTAATTAAGTAAAAGGTGTCTCAAGCCTCTAAAAGAACGAGACTTATGATTGAGGAATGTGAAACAACTATGCCTCAAGAAGAATTCCTTCAAGATCCAAAAGGTAAAGGAAAAGCTAAAGTCTCCTTCCCTCTTCTCAAACTTCTAAGACTTCCTTTCTTGGAAAGATCTCCAAGATGTTGAAGAAAGTCCGTAAAAGACTCAACTCTCTTTAACATCTCTAAAGAGATATAGTGGAGATCCAACACAAACTTAGACTTGAGAAGTGTCACCTCCCTAATTTTGATTTCTCTACTGATGAAAAAATGGAAGAAACACCCTAAACACCATCTCATGAAGGAGAGACACAAACTCAAGGCATTTAATGAAGAACAAGAAGAAGAAGATCTTAATGATGATAATGATGACGACAACTCTCCAGATTTCTAGCTTTTCTTCTCTTTTCCTTTTTCAATTTTTCATCATCATTTTCTTGTTTTCTATTTTTTGTTTATGGCCTATTAGTGCTATGTGATCAAACATATTTGAATGTTTGAATGTGTTTATGTAATTCATTTTATGATTTATTATTAGTAAAAGAATTATTTATGTTCCAATCTAATTCTAAACTGATTGCACTTTTGGTTATGATTGTAATTTTGATTATACTTGTGATGTACACTTTCACTTCCCTCTTAATCTCCTCTCTTTTTAATCTTGACAAAGGGGGAAGGGATATGTAATGTTGATATGTTAATTATTAGTTTTATTTGCAAAAGATATTGAAAAATTTAAAACCAAATAGGAATCCTTAAGTAATAAAAAGGAAGCATACCTTGAGGGGGAACATTTATCCATCATTCAATTTTGCCATCTTAACATTCAAAATAATGTCATTCACATATATTATGGACTTTCATCCATTGTATATTTCAATCTAAGTTGTTAAAATCAAAAAGGGGAAGATTATTGGACTAGGTTGGTCAAACTTTTCTTTTGATCTTAACAACATAAATTGAAAGGTTTTTACATCTTATCTAATTGTTGTGGGTGTAGTACCAAAGTTATATTTTTGTTGGAAGTTAAATGGAGACAAGAATCCAAATTGGTGTGTAAATCATGATAGGTACCTATTAAATAGTGATTACGACCTTCAAATGAACTTGAAGGGATTCAAACAACTAACCAAACAAAGCCACATGTCATAAGATTTGCTAAAGAACAAAAAATAGTGATAATAATCCTCCTTATAGCGACCGCAACTTGCTTAGCTTCATTTCTCCAAAACTCTAATTGAGTTTGTAGTGGGTAGTATCACCCAAGTTCACCAACATGACCATGTTAGTGCCTACAACCCTATTATAGTGTCTGTGATCTTTAATTACTCCCAAAGGGATTAAAGACTACATTTTAGCCAATGTTGAAATGCCATGTGTACTAGTCGTTGGACACAGTTGAAGATCTCAATTGTGAACAAGCCAAATCAAAAGCAAAACTTGAGTTGCAATCACCACTAATCTGTCTTGACCGCGAGTTTTATCTAATAAGCATTAATGTAGGATTTTACCACTAATATTCAAGATATAGAGCTAGTATTGTCTCTAACATCTCTTTGTTGGAGTAACCTATAAATACTCCACCAAATGGACATAAATGCAAGAGAATAGCATTTACTAAGGCCAAACTCTTGCAAATTTATTTCTCAACTATTTCCCCTTTATTTACTCTTTGTGTTTGAGTTGTACAAAGTTTAAAGTGAGCTTTAAACAATTTTTGGGATTGGTTTTGAGAGTTAGCCAATAAAAAACTCTTGTATAGGTTTAAGTGTTAGCCTTGGGAAATACTTGTATGGTTGTGTGTGAGCCTTCACAAAAAACAAAATTGAAAAGTTGGGTATAAGCTTGTAAAACACCATCTAGTTTTAATGGAATACCTAATTGAAAGAATTGAGGAGTGGATGTAAGGTTTTTTAACTCTCAAACCACTATAAAATGTTTTCTCTTCTATTCTTCTACCTTTTTTCTAAACTTAAATTAGTAACCTTCCCTTAAAAAATTTAAATTTCCCACCAATTCAACCCCCTCTTATATGTGCACAAGGGCTAACACATTAAGATCATATAATTCTCACTTGACTTATATTCAAATGTTTAATATCATAATTCAATGACATATAAATATAATAGAATATAGTAAAATCTTAAAATAATTACATATACACATTAAAATCCAATTATGACTTTTACTCACCTTTGATGCCACCAAACTTTATGGTAGGCTTGAACCTCTCTTTTGGGCTTCCTCAATGTGTTGAGATCCTAACAATGGATACATATATCATTATAACTCTTGGTACTTAAGCTTAAGTACTTAAGCTTATTTTTCTTTTATTGCAACCTAACCTTGTGACACTCTAACTAAAATAACTCTTGGTATATTTATCCAAATGACTTGATTAATTTTTATGTAAAAACTAGACACATAATGATACACCATAGTCAAAATTTAGGTCAATATAAGGCCTATATAAAATATAGTGAATTTTTGAATTCTTCCCTATTTCAATGTAACATAGTTTGATCAAGTCTTACATTCTTGGCCATATCTCAAATTGTACAAATTCAATTGTAAAAAAGATTTAACAAAAGGTAAAAAACACATAAAGGAACATTTTTAATGTTTTACTCTTTATCTAATTTAGTGTGTAAGGTCATCAAAATAAATTATCAATCTCTGGGTGAGCACGTTTCAACATGTTGAGAATTAGTCATAATAAAGGAGCAACATCTCCTCACCCACAATGTATTTTACAAAATTTATTGAAATCCATATGAGACATAACTATACAACTTTCATGCTTTTCACATCACCTAATTTCCATTATATGGCCATCAAATTGTGGGTAAGAAAATCAATAAGTTGAGCAGATTTCATCAAATTCAGGGTCAGTCACAATCAAAGAGCAATATCTCTTTCCGCACAACAAATTAAGCAAAATTGTTTCATAGGAATTTAGAGGCATAGGAATTTATAGGCAATATAACTCTATAACTTTTTTGTTTTAAACATTGGATAAATTAGCAAATAAAGTCATCAAAATATATGAAAACAGTCAGACTAAGGAGGTTTCAGCAGGATGTGAAACAGCCCTAATAAAGGATTCATAGCTCTTCACACACACCATATTAAGCAAAAATCTTTTACAAACACTTTGATGAGGCATAAATATACAAATTTTATAGGATTATGAAATCATGGTTACAATAATATGCTCTAACAACAAAATCAATACAATCAGCTTTTGTTTCACTTAAGCTTCAACTTTTATACATGAGCTCTACCTATATTACTCTATAATTCTTACTAATTATGTATGTTGAACATGTTATGAGGTAGGAATTTAATGTGCATAAAGGTAAAATCACTTACCTCTTTTGCCAAAACTAGAAAATTTAGGGTTCTTCCTAGCTACCTCACATTTCTTCCTCTTTTTCTTCTTTTTCTTCTTCTTCTTCTTCTTCTTCTTCTTCTTCTTCTTCTTCTTCTTCTTCTTCTCCTTTCATTCCTTCTTTATTAGTTATCTTTCTTTTACTGACCCCCCTCCTCAATTTTTTCCTTCTTTAATATGCTCTTAAAGGAAGAGAAATTTAATTTGAATACCTACTATAATAAGACAAAATCATGATGGCTTACTATTATTGGTTAGAAGCTCAATTTTATTCTTTTAGTCCATTTTCTTCACTTTTTCATAAATTTCATCCACCTACTAATCCCCTTATGCTCTTTGTACTTTTAAATAAGCTCCAAAACATCATTATTTATGATACTATAACATGCATATAACATATGATAATTTGTCAGGCAACTATGCAAAAATCACATCTATGTTCATATGCCCTAAATGTAATGGTGTAAGTGTTATCATCATGCTTATCAAATGCATATATCTAAGTGATCATTTATACAATGTATATGTTCATGTGGGATTGCAAATCATTTATACAATGGATGTGTTCATGTGAGAATGTTAAGGAATAAGAATAAGGATGTTACATTCAACCATAAGTTATAATCATTAACCCCTTTCAATAACTTCTCTAAGGCCTCAAAACGACCTTCTCTTGTCTCAAACTTTACCATCATGTCATCCATGTGCACCTTTACCTCTTTATGGATTAAGTCATGAAACAAAGTTTTCTCCATTTGTTGTTATGTTGCCTTTACATTCTTCAACCCAAATGACATCAACTTATTGCCTTATGTTTTCTATTTTGTGTTGAAAGTCATTTTCACCTTGTCTATGATAACCATAATGATCTGATTGTACTGAGGAACCTATCCATAAAGGAGTACATAATGCACATCATGACACTATCTACTAACACATCAATATAAGGTAAAGGAAAGTCATCTTTTGGGCAAGCCTTGTTGAAATTATTGTAGTCCACACACATCCTCACTCTCCCATCTTTCTTTGGCACTGGTACTATATTAACTAACCATTCAAGATAATTCACTATATCTAAAACATTGGTATTTAATTGCTTTGATAACTTTTCTTTAACCAACTAGGCCCATTTGGGTTTCATCTTTTAAAGTTTCTACTTTCCCAGTTTCATATATAGGTAGGTCAAAATTTTATGTTTTGTAATTCACCTATCAACTCCTGGCATATCCTCATATGTCCAAACAAAGACCATCTAGTACTTTTTGAGTAAATGTTTAAATTTCTCTCAGTCCTTAGGTGTGGCGTCCTTGGCAATGAGCAAGATTTCAAATTTTCTCATGCACCAAGATTTAATGTAGTGATTTGCATGAAATTAATGTTAAATATGCTCTTGAAATGTGACATGTTGTGTACACCACCATCTGGAACACACATTACATAAGTATGCAAATTCATCATTCATTACCTTAGACTTAGAAAGAAATACATTATCATCCTCAAAGAGACTAAAACAAAAGCATCTATGGTATCATTACAAGCAGCTTCATCTAGTGGGTTAGTAAGAGTTTCATTTGTTGGAGCCTTCTCTTCTTCAAACTCTTCTTTTTTAACAGTTGTAGCATTGAGATCATTACCTTGTTCAAAACCCTTAGGTTTTTCACGTTCTATATCTGTCGTAGCTTTTACCACCTCTTTAAAGTCTTTTTTTTTTCAACTGACTATCCCTCAGCTTAATCTTCACAACACTTTCCTAGAGAGCCATCACTTCCAAATCTTCAAGCTTAATGTCTATTGCATGACTATGACCTTTCACTCCATCAACCATCTCTTCAATAAAATTCACAATTATTGTTTTGATATCAATCAAACTCAAACCCATAAGTGTGCCTTCAATAAACTTGCACAGTCTAGCGTATTCCATTTTAGATCCATAAGAGAAGTATCATGGCTCATTATCCTAGTTTTCCCTATTCTAAAATCTTCACCAATATTCCAAAAGTGTTGTTCCAACCAATATCATTTTTTTTATTCCTTTATGAGCTCCTTTTTATCATCTCATGGCCATATGGTCTAAGGGCCATATAAAACTATAGGCTAACCCAACTCTTGGTTGTCCTTTGTCCTTATAACCTATTTGCCTTTCTTCTTACTCTTTTTATTCTCATCCTCTTCTTCTAATGAATCACGATAATTCTAATAGCCTATTCTCTCTAACACCATTTTAAAAGAAAGACCTCTCAAGCTTGTCTATGACATTGTCACCTACTAAATTCTCACCCTCTTTCATAATTTTTGTTTTAACTTTCCCAACTATATCTCCTTCCATCACAAAGAACTCAAACAATGGTTTATGTAGATCCCTTATTTCTAACTTTAAACCCTTATCATAGTACCTAAGTCCTCTTTCAGTGTTATGAGTAGGAATTTTAGGAAATTTTGAAGCATTAGTGGAATTCTTCCCTAGCCCTTGTCTAAGTACAAAGTTCATGCTTTTCATGATTCCCATCATCTTAGGATCAATCTATTTATCCATAACCCTTATAACCAGAAAACCTCAAAGATACATAATAGCCATACTTAGTGTCGATATAATTTCTTTGACTTCTATACAAATTATCACTATCTCCCCCTTATAAGGAATTTTAACCTTCTATTGTATAGTTAATGACACTCCTCCTAATGGATGTTACCACAAAATTCCTAATAGTAACAAAAATATGAAGGGAATATCAAAGATCACAAATTCTACTATCATTTCTATGATTCCCATCTTCACCATGGTCCTAAATACACATGAAGTTGGCCTCCTACTATCATCATAGGCCTAAATAATGCTATCTGATGCTTTCAATTCTTTCTCTATCAATCTAAATTCATGCAATAGCTCTATAGGACAAATATTAATCCAAGATCCATCATCACACTCTAAGTGTGCTTCCCTTTCACATTTGCTCTTATAAATAAGGCCAAATTGTGATCTTTCCTTTGGATGGCAAGTTTTTTGTCCAAAAAGGTGATCTTTCCTTTATGAGTGACTAAAGTTATATCATCTTTTAAAATGGTTTCATTTGAAATGATCAGACTGGACAAAGCTTCAACTATATCATTATTATGCTCCTGAGAAGTAATAAGCAATTCCCACATGTTGATCTTTACAGGCATCTTCTTCAACTACTTCACGATTCAGTTATCACCCTCCTTCCCTTTCATAACAAGTTTGTTTATCTTCTTCTCAACCATTTTTTCCTTAGGGGCCTCTCTATCAGGGTAGTAATTCCCACTTCAGGTTACATGGTTCACTTACTCCTCCTCCTTCTCTTTATCACTCTCTTTCAATAACTTGATCATCCTTTTCCTCCGCACTTCCCCTATTTCCTCACTTGTCTCTCCCATGGGTTGATACTTTGAACCATAACAACAACATTCTTTAGTACTTCTTTGAAAGCAGCCATAACAAATTCTTTAGGTATCGCAGAGTTTTTCATATTTTCCCCTTAATTAGGAGGTGAGACATTATGATAGTTTGGGAGAGGATTTCCTCTTATGCTTGGTGTCCCTGAGTTTGGCAGTATAATCATCTTATAGTAGATAAGGTACTGAATCTCATTCCTTAACCTGTAACAATCATCAGTATTGTGCCTTGCACCTTGATGAAAAGTATGTTAAGCATTGGTAGCATACCCCCTAGGCAGTAGGTTGAGAGGTGGCCTAGGTGCTAAAGGCTTCAACACCCCTTTCTTTTGTAATCCCTCAAATGCCTTAGAGAAAGGCATCTTTAAATATGTAAATTGTCTTAGAGTCCTAATTACATTTACATTAGTCGTCTTGCCTTTTTAGCATGAGGCTATGATAGGGCACTTTTTCTACCCTTATCTTGTCTCTACGACTCAAACTCTAACTCCTCATCATGTAAACTAGCCTCTCTAAGGTCTTGAAAACTCCTTACCAATATGCCTTTGGTTCTTGCACCAATACTAAGTAATGCCCCTATGATAATCATCTGAACTTGTTCTCGTTTGGTTAGTCTAATAGTAGCCTTAAAGGTTGTCTTTTTCCTCCTCTTGATGTAATCATTGATGCTCTCACTATTTTTCTACTTCAAAGACTCCAAATCTTGTAGAGTGACCTCCAAATCTAAATTGCAAGCATAATGCTTTTCAAAAGCTTTTGTTAACTCTTTCGAATCCTTCATTATAGTCTTTAGCTGGTTAACGTACCAAGTCTGAGCAGACCCTTCCAAGGAAAACATAAAAAGCTCTAGCATAGTATCCGTTGGCACCCCAAATGCCTTAATAACTAGCACATATGAAAGAACATGGTTCTTCACATCATGAGTTCTTGTGAATTTTGACAAAAAGTAGCTCAAAGCTTTTCAGGTTTATAAGCAAGCAATTCCTCGATATCTGTTCCCCATTCAAAACCTTTAACACCTAAGGTTTGCCTTCTGAATCTTCTTTAACTGCTTAGCAAAGTCATCAAATCAAGTGTTCTCCTTCTTACTCTCTATGGCTTTATCTAAAATAGCAGTGGTGCTTCCTACTTACCTAGCAAGCTTGCTCTCATGAAACTCTTTCATCCCAAATAAGTCATCATCAATCACCATAGTTTGGGGTACATCTATAGGTGCCTTCCCCTTATCATTTATGCTAATAGAGCCATCCCCTTTTTGAAGAATCTTATTGACAAGCCTGTTCACCTCCTCGACAATCCTTTGTTCTATCTTATGAGTAAAGTTATAGATCATCTTATCAAAAATCTTAGATGGTATGGTTGGTTCCATGAATGGATCAATTCATTGGATCAAGCTTAATTCTTATATTCCTAGCAAGTCAGTTACCCCTTCTCTTCCGTAAGGTTTTGGATGGAGCAATAATGGTTGTAAGATAAGGGTTATTAGTATGATGCTTGTATAAGTAAATAATGCACGTATGTGTGATATGCATGGTATACACACACCATCTGTTCAAGATCCTTCCAACCTTATTCCTCCCACACATAGGTCTATAAGCTTTTTTTTTTTATATGGGGCCTCATTTTTCCACCAATGAGGGGTTAAGAATGTGTACGATCACTTCAAACTAGGGAAGGGTTAAGATCTTAAGAAAACACATATACAAAAGAAAGAATTCTTTACATTACTTGAAGGATGAAAAAATGTACATAAAAGAAGAAGATCCCTTTAACAAAGAGATAAGGATGTGCATAACCATTTACATAGAAACTTCGTTACATAGTAGGGTGGAGGATACATAAATCTTTATACAATAGGGTATTTACATAAAGGGAATGGGATGACAATGTATTTACATTGATGGATGCCTAATTATGTTCCTTGAAAAACCTCAACTCTTCCTTTAGAGGAGAAATGCAAACAAAAAGGTGTCCTATTCCAAGGTGTTATTGGCTCCTACATCTACCTATTGGTTGAAATGGTTGTTGAAGTCGATGCCTCGCACAAGCTCGAAGGATGGTTATTGTAATCTCTCATTCAATATACCTAAACATACTAGGCTTATAAGTGATAAACCCTCTTCACCATTTCCTAAGCTTGAATGGAGCTTAGGTCTGAAGTTTTGAGTACCCATCTGTTTATCTAAAGGCAAACCTAATGCATGTAGTGAGAGGTGAAGGTTAAATTAATGTTATAGACTTAATTAATAATACGTATAAAATGTTAAAGTGAACTAAAGATTGAACATGAAGTTAATTTTGGTTCCCCAGTGGAGTCACTACTTTTAGTGCCTAAGGTTTTTACTGAAACAAGTGAAATCTTGCTTGTGATTTCATCCTTTTATTGATCAATGGGGGATCAAGAGGATGGGAGTCTTTACATATGTAATAATCCCAAATTGTGGCACGTGTTGGATCAGTGGGGGATCCTTTAGGCCTTGCTAAAATTCAAAGCCTTATATCCAAAATAGTGGCCATTAGGGGACCAAAGCATATCATCAAGGGACTAAGGCGGAACAACATATTGGTATCATCCCTAAAAATTATGGAGTCACCACTTCACTTTGATCAGGATAAGAATCTAGCCAAGGAAAAATCTGAACCTAAGATAAGTCAATTAAAAGGCTCATTTTGTCTTAACCCCATCAAGTTCAGAAATTAGAGATAAGATCAAGTTCAAAAATTAGATATGGCTTATGGAAGAGGTTAGGCAGCCTTAAACTACCTAGATATTAGGATTCGACCTTTGGGCATCTTTGGTTCACTTTTAACATTTTAATCAAGTTATTAGTTATTCTAATTAATGGTCCTAAACATACCTCTATCGTGATCAAGTCAAATAAATCAAGTCATCAACTCTAAGGGGCAGGGGTCGTGGCAAAGGGAGCGACATGCATATCAACATTCATATATCCATTTTGAAGGGGAATGCGATCATGTGGCATAGCATAGGGTAAACATGCATATCCTTATATCATAAATTGTGCATGTTCAATCTAAGAGAGTAGGGTCATGCAACATGCATAAGGTAAACATGCAAATCCATACATCACATATCATGCATATTCAATCCAAGGAGTGGGGACAAGCAAAATGACATAATGTATAACATGCATGTCCATATGCCACATACAACCATCGAAGGATGATTATCAAGACTAAGATTTTTGGTCTACCTTAAACAAGCATCTACGCCCAAAAGAATCACATAAGTTAGTAATTTCATCATAATATAAGTAAAAGAGAATAAAGTAATTAAATAAAGCCCATAATAAAGACCTTGCCATATCTCTAAATGTTAAGGTACCTAGGTGTATTTAAGTCCATGACTACAAAACATCTCAATCATCATATGAACAATATAATACTATCAAATAAACACATAAATATGAGTTTTGAAACATGAAGAAACATAGACATGAAATGCAAACACCTTAGAGGATTCAAATGGTCTATGGTAAAATCATCACAAAAGGGTCTTAAGGTTGATGAACCTTCCCCCTTTATTGCTCACAAAGAGCATAACATCCACATGCATTGCTAACCATTAAGAAGGTTAGAATGCCATTAAAAAGACTCAAAATTATAGGGTGAGCACATGTCAAATAACATAATCAAAATGAAAACAAACCCTATATGACTCCCAAAGTCCTAGGAGTGATAAAACCCCTCACTTGGTCAATGCCAAAAGGATCACAATAGAAGCTTAAACATCACCTTGAACATAAAATAGAAGAATAAGTGGCATTAGCACAAAATAGACTATGAAAACCATTTTAAACTCATTCAAAATTCCATTTCCTAAGTGAATAGGGATCTTAGGCCCTTTGGCCTTCTCCTATTCTATCAATGGAATCTTCAAACATCACAAAAATAGTTTTGAAAAGAAAAATCTGAATGAAAATGATGTAGAATTGCAAACTATTCCTCAGACAAAAGAGGGTTGTACATCCCACTTTGAGGGCTATGTAGCTCAGTTGTATGGCTATATATACTACATAAATCTATACAGGACACCTTTATTGAGTTTCAAAAATAGAAAACAAGAAAAGAAAAGGAAAAAAATAAGAAAGGGAAAGGGGATCCATTGCATGCTCCTGAGTGTTCTTTTGCCCTCAAAGACTCACTATTTTATTTTCATCCTCAAAATACTAAGGAATGGAAAGATAAGGACTTGTTCTACCTTAGGAATGATTGGAATGAGTTAAGGTTTTAATGTTTCTATACTAAGTGATGGTATGGAGAAAATTTGGTAGATTTTCCCTAGGGTTTTCTAAACCTTCCTTCCTCTTTAAATAGTAGGGTATTTATAAAAGAAGAAGAGTGCACCTAAGTTTAGAATGGTTTTGGTCGCATTTTATTCACGTCTAATCATAGAGAATGAGATAAAAGTTCTAGAATTAAGGTTTGACGAAGGGTTGTATAGCCAATGTATGGACTGTACAACCCTTGCACTTGGTTGTACAGTCCAGGGTTAAAAGGAGGACTAATTCTAAAATGTCCTAGGGTTTAAGGTTTAACCCTTAGTTCTATAACCTTGAGGTGGGTCATATAACCCAATTTAATAAGTTGTACAACCTAGTTTAATAGGTTGTACAACTTACTAAATAAGGTTGACAACCTTAGGCTTGGTGGTAGGCTCAGTCTTAGATTTGGTCTTAGGTCTTTTCCAATGTATCCTAAAGCCTTGTTTCTCTTCATTTGGCAATTGCCCTTGCATTATAGGGAATAATTTTAATTGTTTTCATCACTGGGATTGCATCCTAAAGCCCAAAATCTAATGCTCACAGATGCCCATATAGAGGTATACATTCCCTTAAAGGAGTCTAGCAGGTGAGATCACAAGTTTGCATACTTAAGTAATGTTTTGCATGGGTGTGCATCACTAAAGAGGCAAATTTAAGTTTCCTTTTCCAACCTTCCTAACTTTTCATGTAGTATCAACATCAAAATGTTATTTAAAGAGGCAAAGGCACATGAATTTAATTATCTAAAAAGCATATAATTCTATCAAAAAAGGAGGAAAATCTATCAAGAAAGAAGCTAGGAGCAAGAGGAGATCAAGAGGCAATCAAGCAAGAGCTTAAAGAATTAAATATCATGTCTTCCTTACAATAAAATTTGATTGTTTCTTCTTCTCTTTCTTCTATTATGAGCTAATTATCTTTAAGCTAATGTGGTAGATGGATCCTATCTAAACTCTTTTAGTTTTCTAATTTATGTTCTTTCTTGTTATTTTCATCATTGTGTTAGTAATCATTATGAGCTATACGTTATTGATTACATGGTCATTAATCACACTTAATTATATGAATTGACTATTGAGAGATGTCTTTCATGAGATAATCCTTTAATGATTCCCTTAATCTATTATGTTTTGAGAGACTTTAATAGGTTATTGTTCTCATTAGGATCTTATTTTTTATTTTTATCATTAAGATCTTTTTTTGATTGACAGTAACATGATGTTTACTATTGTGTCAAGAGACTTTTTGTTTAACATGTTTTTGTAGGTTAATTGATACTCGAAAAAGATTAATTAATCACTTAAGTGATCTGATAGTAACACTAAATGAATAACCAATTGAATGAAATATTAGCAATCATAAGTAGTTACTAAGTGAAGTTGAACCCCTAGCTAACTTCTCCTATCAATTATATCTTTGCAATTTTTTTGCTTACCATTAAAGTAGTTTTAATTTCTAGTTTCTAAGTTTGAATAATCTTTCAATTTCATTTTCTTAAGATAATATAGGAATAAATGCTTAGGACTCAATCTCGATCCTTGTAGGAATCATATTCATAATTTACAAGTATTTTAAACTTAGTACACACTCGTCATCAAGATTTAGGCACTATTGCTAAGGACCAATAACATTAATACTAAGCAATTATATTGATATTAATTTAGAGTTTTCTTTTATTTTCATTTATGTTTTTTGCTCTTTTCTTCAAGTATATGACTAGAACTCAAAATCAAGGGAATGAGCGAAGAGATTATGGCAAACTAAGAAAATAGGGGACTAGAGTTTAATACTCCCCCCTTTGAAGGACTACAACTGACCATCATAAGACCAAAAATCATTGCAAACAACTTTGAGATCAAGTTAGCTTTAATTCAAATGCTCACCAACACTCTCCAATTCCACGGGCTTACACATTATGATCTTAATGTGCATATTACAAACTTTTTAGAGATTTACGATACCTTAAAGGAAAATGGCATCTCTACGATGCAATGAGACTATGCCTCTTCACTTTCTCACTCAATGACAAAGTAAAGGCATGGTTAAACTCGCTCAAGCCAGAGAGCATTATAACTTAGGACCAATTACCCTAAGCTTTTCTTAACAAGTACTTCCCTCTATCAAAGGCATAAGGCTTCATAATGAAATCATAACTTTTAGCCAACAAAATGAAGGGAATCTTAATGAAGCTTGGGAAAGATTCCAGAACCTATTGACGAGATGCCTTAACCATAAAATTCCAAAAAGCTCAATTAGTTACACCTTTTATAATGGATTGATTGGGCACTTCAAGATTATTATAAATATTATTATGGGTGGATCTCTTCTAAATAAGATAATGGATTCTACATGAGCTAAATAAGATAATGGCAAAAATAACTATCAAGTTTATGAGAGGAATGCATTAAAGAAAGTAGTTAAAATTCAAAAGATGGATGAATTACAAGAGTTGCAAGTTCCATAGTCTTCATTAACTAATCAATTGAATTCTTTAAATTGCAATGCAGTTTCCTCTCCCTTTTAAAAAGTGGTCTATGAACTTTGTAGGGAAAGTAACCGTAAACATATTGATTGTTAAATGAGGAATCCTTTTGCTTAAGAATTAGCAAACTTCATGGGGAACCTCAATCACCAAGCCATCAATCCTTACTCTAGCACATATAACATAAGACCCAAAATTTTCTTAGTTTAATAATAAATTTTTGAACCCCAATTTACATAGCTTTCTTAATGATCATCCACCACCTAACTACTAATCCTAAGAGAAGAAATCCAACCTAGAAAGTTGTATGGAGAAATACATTATGAAAATCAAAGCTAAGTTAGACCTTTCAAATGAGATGAGAAGAAAATTAGTTGCAAAGTTTGATTTGATTATCAAAAACCATTCTTCCTCCAATTATAACCTTAAGATTGAAGTAGGACAAATAGTCCATACTTTAACTCTATATTTCATGGGGCCTTATGTATCACCTCTAAAACCAATCCTAAGGAGCAAGTAAAGGCGATTATATTAGAGTATGGTAGGGAGATTTAATTAAAGGGTGGAAGAAGAGAAGGTAAGAAAGGACAAAGAAGATAAAGACAAAGCACTAATAAAAAAGGACAATCCAAAGGAGAAAGTCAATCCTTATTCTCCTCATAAGCCATACGTATCTCTTGTGCCTTTTCTTTTAAGATTAAAAAAGCATACGAAAGGTAAGCAATTTGAAAAGTTTATGGAGATGCTTAAGAAGATTTAAATCAGCATACCTTTTGTAGAAGCACTTTTCAAATTGCCTAATTATGCCAAATTAATGAAGGAGATACTACCTAAAAATGAGACAATATAGAAGCGAGAATGAGTCATGTTTATTATAGAATGTAGTGTAATCCTCTTAAATAAACTGCCTCCTACCTTGAGGTATTCTAGGATCTTTTCTCTCCCTTATGAATTAGTTATTTTTCTTATGATAAAGCTTTGTGTGATTTAGGATTTAACATTAACTTGATACCTTTGTCTTTGTTTCAAAAATTAGGCATTAGAGAGATGAGGGCAATGTGGATTTCTTTGCAACTAACGATTATTCCACCCTATATCTGAAAGGGATTGTAGAGAATGTGCTAATAAAGGTAGATAAGTTTACAATTCCTGTTGATTTTGTTATTGTAAATGTGAAAGAAGATAAAGAGATCCCCCTTATCTTACAAAGACCCTTCCTCCATATTAGTGGTGCATTAGTAGATGTTTGAGATGGAGTTTTAACTTTACACATAGGTGATGAGGAAGTGGTTTTTCGTATGTCCCAACAGAAGAGCAACCCATAGAGAAAAAGAGGTGTTTCAGTATTAAGATGAAAGAAGAGTGTGTGCATGAATTTAAGCTTGGAAAATCCAAACTAGTAAGAATTGAATATGGTTTATTACTTACACATACAAGGTAACTAAGACTTTGACTTTTGAGATGCATGATGATGACCCTTCTTCTTTCTCACTATTAGATGAATTTGACTATAAAAATGATATAGCTAAATTTCCTTATCTCCTAAATTTCCACCAAGTTAAGTTGGGCCTGTTGCCTTATAATCTTAAATATGCATTATTAGGAGAATAAAACACCTCACCTACTCTAATCTTCAATGAAATAAATCAAGCACGAGAAGGGAAGCCATTCCATAAGTTAAGTAGTGGAAAAAAATACTTTAGGATTGTCATTCACTCGGGGTTTTAATGTAACATCCCAATCCATATTTATTGGCATTATCACATGAACATATTCATTGCATAAATGATATGAAATCCCACATGAACATATGCATTAGATAAATGATCATTTAGATACGTGAATTGGATAAGCATGATGATGACACATGTACCATTACATTTGGGACACTTGAACATATATGTAGTGTTTGTATAGTTGCATAACAAATTGTTTTATGTTGTGTGCTTGTTATAGCATCATAAATAATGGTGTTATATAGCTTATTTTAAAGTATAAGGAGCATTTAGGAATTAAGAGATGAATGGAGGTGCTTAAGGAGTGAAGAAAAGGGACTAAAAGAGGAAAGTGAACTTCCAACAAATAGGAATGCAACACCATGATTTTGTCTTACTGCAATAGGCTTACAAGTGGAATTTTTTACCCTTTAGGATCAGAATTAAGGGGTTACACATGAGTTATAGCAGAAGAGAGAGAGAACTAAGGAAGAAAGAAAG
This sequence comes from Omphalea diandra, assembly GCA_949677035.1. NCBI lineage: Eukaryota > Viridiplantae > Streptophyta > Magnoliopsida > Malpighiales > Euphorbiaceae > Omphalea > Omphalea diandra. The sequence goes on from CATIWR010369363.1 coordinate 43,343, forward strand.
AAAGGAAGAAGAAGAAGAAGAAGAAGAAGAAGGAGAGGAAGAAGTGTGGGCTGCCTAGGAAAGAATCCTAAGGTTTTCTAATTCTGGGACAACAGATAAGTTAATTTATCTTCCTCTCAATTGAAATTAACCTCTCATGACATGTTAATGATGCATGGTTAGTGAGAATTATGGATTAATTGAGGTAGAACTCTTGGATGGAAGTTGAAATTCAAGAGAACAAGAGCTATTTGTGTTGGATGTTATTGTTAGAGCATGATTTTGTACCCACTATTTCATAAACCTATAAGAGGAATTAAGGAAAGTGGAAAATGTGAAAGTTGTATATTTATATCCCATATAAATGGATATGAAACTTTTTGGCTTGATTTTGTATGTATGAAGAGTTATGGCTCCTTCATTAGGGTTGGTTCACAACTAACCGATATGACCTCAGTCTTTCTGTTTTCTTATATTTTGATGGCCTTATGTTCTGATTTTGAAAAAGTGTAAAACATGAAATCTATAAGGTTAGATGCCCTATAAATATTTGTAAAGAATTTTTGATTGATTTGTTATGTGGAAAGAGATATGGCTCATTGATTGGGACTGACCCTGTATCCGGATGAAACCCCAACTTTCTTTTAATTCTGTTTTCCAAGAATTTGATGGTCATAGATTCAGAATTTGATGATGGTCCAAACTTGAAAGTTGTATATTTATCTTTGATATATATATATATGCATGTGAAATATTTTTGCCAAATCCAGCATGTTTGTTGAGATATTGTCCCTTCATCGTGACTGTTTGTCAACATGTTACAAACCTGCCCACCATGAGATTGGTCCTTTGTTTTGGTGATCTTATAGACTGAATTAGACAATGAGTAAAACATGAAAAAATTTCCTTTATATGTTTATAACTAAGGGTAGATTATTATTGTAATTGGATTCGTACAATTTGAGATACACTCAAGAATGTAAGACCTACTCAAACTGAGATGACATTGCAACAAGGAAAAATTTAAAAATTCACCACATTTTCTATGTGTCTGATATTGGCCTGAAATTTGAATATGTTGTATCATTATGTGTCCAATTTGTTTAAAAAAAAATCAAATCATTTGGATAGTATATCTAGAGTTATTTCTGTGAGAGTATAGCAAGCTCATGTTGCCATATAAGGAAAATATGCATAAACACTAGGTCCACTTGCATAAATCATGCCATAGTTGCATACCAAACATTCATAATCATTTTGACATACTTATAACCATGTATGTATCAAATGTTAGGATCTCAAAACTTTGAGGAAGCCCTAGAGAGACAGCCAAACCTACCCAAAGGTTGGTCACATTAAAAGGTGAGTAAAAACCATAATTATATTCAATGTGTGTGTGTAATAATTTTATGATATGATTATGTTCTATATATGATTGAATTGTTACATTTTATATGTGAATACAAGTCAAGTGAGAATCATATGCTCTTAATGATTACTTGGTATACCATTTGTGAATGAACACTTGCACATGGAACTAAAAGGGTGTTGTGATCGGCTTGTCAAACACTTACAAATCACGTGGAAGATGGACCGATAGTTCCCATTGGCAAATGTTATTGATCAAATGAATCACTTGTTATATACAGGCTAGCAAAATCAAATGTGACTTGAATCACATGAATTCTTGGGAGCAGTGTTTGCCTTACATAGTCATGACAAAAATTAATCTATAGCACTTGCACTCGCATAGTCAAATGTTACACTTGTAATGTATCCTGATGATATTTGATTGTTGGTTGTGACATAAGAATCTGATTATTGTTTTTATTCATTAAGTCGCGGCTCACTAAATTGTAATTGTATTTTTCAAATACCAGAGAATATGGATTGGACACTTTGGTGCTTAGAGCTTTGCATTGAGACACATGGACCATAGATCGTCGACTGAATTCCAACTCTCTCTCTCTCCTTGTGTCATGTACATACATTTAGATAGGAACTAGTTATGGTCACTAGTCTTGACATTAGTTAACATATATGTACATTAAATACATGTTTGATTGTGTATGTATGATGAATAAAACCTTTATACATATGTATTTTGAACATGAATGTTATGAGTTTTGTAATGAAAATGGTCGTTACTGTTTTTGGTATGAGTGCCGGGATTGGTTCCATAGGGACATACATATGAACATGACATGACTTCTGCACTATTTTGCATTATCATATGACATAATCTCATATGTCTATAGGGCATTGGCATAGTGTAGTCATGGTAGTGACCATGGCTCACCAAGGAGAGAGGAGTCAGCCGATTTGCATTCCATATAAGCAGTATGCCAACCATTAAGAGATCAACCTATTAACAGAATGAGATCTCTGACACATTTTCATGCACAACACATATCTCATGGTCAACCATATAATAGAATTGGTGAACCAATAATGTAGGGTCCAAAAGTTCAAAGAAAGAGAAGGTATGACAAATTAAGAAAACAAGGTGCAGTTGACTTTAGTGGTACCACAAATCTATCAGTGGCAGAGACATGACTAAAGAGAACACATAGAGTTTTGAATTTGACAAAAAGCACACCAAAAGAAAAGTTAGATTAAGCAGTGTTACTACTACAGGGGGATACATATGATTAATGGGAAACCATTCTAGGGAGTGATGCCCAAGCCTCCAATGCTTACATGGGATGACTTAGAACATGAACAATACTTAAGGATTGTGTTGCAAATTTTGAAAGAAAAATAGTTGTTTGCTAAATTAAGCAAGGTCGAGTTTTAGATTGACCATGTGGTATTTTTAGGACATATAGTTTATGAAAAGGGCATAAAGGTGGATCCAAACAAAATTGAAGCAATATTAAAATGGGAAACACCAAAGAATGTTGCAGAAGTCTGAAGTTTCATAGGACTAGCTAGGTATTATCACCGATTTGTTGAGGGGTTTTCACTTATAATTGCTCCTTTGACTATGTTACTTTGAAAAAATGTACCATTTCAGTGGTCTAAAGCATGTCATGAGATTTTCAATGAATTAAAAGATAGATTGACATTAGCTCCAGGGTTAGCCACTTGTACTGGTAATGGAAGATTTGTAGTATATAGTGATGCCTCTCATCAAAGTTTGAGATATGTTCTAATGCAGCAGGGTAAGGTAATTGCATATGCATCTAGGCAATTGAAACCTTATAAATTATCTTATCCAGTACATAACCTAAAACTTGTTGTTGTTGTGTTTGCTTTGAAAATATGTAGACACTACATATATAGAGAAACTTTTCAGATATTTACATATCACAAGAGCTTGAAGTATTTAATGAGCCAAAAATAATTAAACATGAGATAGAGGTAGTGGTTAAAACTACTAAAGGATTATGATTGTACCATTGAGTATCACCCATGGAAGGCAAATATGGTTATTGATGCTTTGTGCAGGAAATCAAGAAGCGGTGTATCTCGTTTACAAGTATTTCCATTGTCTTATTTAGTTCAATTACGAGCTATGAATATGAATCTAAACATATAAAAGAATGGGGTATTGATTACTACTTTTCAAGTGAGACCAATGTTGCATGATCAAATTAAAGAAGCTCAGAGCAAGGATAACAAGGATCCAAAGTTATATAGAATGATTAAAATGGTAAAATAGGGGAGACATGGTGATTTTGATATTCAAAATGATGCCTTGATGTTGGGTTCATGTATTTGTGTGCCTAATGTTGACAACTTGCAAAGAGAAATCCTAAAAGAAGCACATGATGCTCCATTAGCCATTCATCCAAGAATGATGAAAATGTACAATACCTTGCGATCTCATTTTTGGTGGCCTAAAATGAAGAAAGATGTAGCAGTCTATGTTTCAACATGTTTGACTTGTTAGCAAATTAAAACAGAACATTAAGCACCAGCTGAAAAATTGGAACCATTGACAATTCCAGTAGGGAAATGGGAAAGAATAACCATGGACTTTGTATATGGGTTACTAAGGACTTTGAAGCAGAATGATGCTATATGGGTGATCATTGATAGACTAACTAAGTCAGCTCACTTTTTGCCTATTTAGTAGGGTAGTTCACTTAAGCACTTAGCCAAGAAATATGTCGATGAAATTTTCAAATTACATGGTGTTCCAAAGTCCATTGTATCAGATAGAGATCCAAGATTTACATCTCAGTTTTGGTTCAGTTTGTAATAGGATTTGGATTCCAATTTGAGTTTTAGTACTGCTTTTCATCCTCAAACAGATGGGCAATCAGAAAGGACAATTCAGACACTTGAAGAGATGCTTCAAGCTTGTGTGATAGAGTTCAAAGGTGCATGGAATGAATGTATTGCCTTGATTGAATTTGCTTATAATAACCATAATCATAGCAGTATACAAATGGCACCATATGAAGCACTTTATGAAAGCAAATGTCGAAGTCCAATCTATTGGGATGAAGAAGGGATGTGTGTTTTATAAGGGCCAAAACTAGTGTATGACACTATAGACAAGGTGAAGGTAATCAAAAGCAAACTTAAAGTAGCACAAGACAGGTAAAAGAGTTATGCAGGCCAACAAATAAGAGAAATGGAATATGAGGTGGGATACAAAGTGTTCCTTCGAGTTTCACCATGGAAAGGACTAATTCGATTTGGCAAGAAGGGGAAATTGAGTCCTCAATACATAGGACTATAGGAGATCTTAGAAAGAATTGATCCATTGGCTTATAGGCTAGCACTACCACCAGAGATGGCTCAGATTCATGATGCATTCTATGTGAGTAAGCTCGAGAAGTATCGATCTGATCCTATACATATAGTTAGGGATCCATCGATAATAATTACAGATGATGTAAGTTACATTGAAGAACCAGTGGAAATCATCATTATAAGACAAAATAATTATGAAATCAAGAAATCCATTTACTTAAGGTGTTATGGGGAAACCACTCACAAGAAGAGGCTACATGGGAAATTGAAGAGAACATGAAACGACAATATCCACATTTGTTTACAGGTATTAAATTTTAAAGACAAAATTCTCTATAAGAGGGGAAGAAATGTAACATCCCTATCCATATTCATTGGCAGTATCACATGAACATATTCATTGCATAAATGATATGAAATCCCACATGAACGTATGCATTGGATAAATGATCATTTAGATACATGAATTTGAAAGGCACAATGATGACACATGCACCATTGCATTTAGGACATTTGAACATATATGTAATGTTTGTATAATTGCATAACAAATTGTTTTATGTTATGAGCATGTTATAGCATCATAAATAATGGTGTTATAGAGCTTATTTTAAAGTATAAGGAGCATTTAGGAATTAAGAGATGGATGGAGGTGTTTAAGGAGTGAATAAGAGGGATTAAAAGAGGAAAGTGAACTTCCAACCAATAGGAATGCAACACTATGATTTTGCCTTGTTGTAGTAGGTTTGCAAGTGGAATTTTTGAACCTTTAGGATTAGAACTAAGGGCTTAGATGTGAGTTATAGTAGAAAAGAGAGATAGAGCTAAGGAAGAAAGAAAGAAAGGAAGAAGAAGAAGAAAAAGGAGGAGGAGGAGAGGAAGAAGTGTGGGTTGCCTAGGAAAGAGTCATAAGGTTTTCTAATTCTAGGACAATAAGTAAGTTAACTTATCTTCTTCTCAATTGAAATTAACCTTTCATGAAATGTTAATCATGTATGGTTAGAGAGAACTATGGAGTAATTGAGGTAGAACTCTTGGACGGAAGTTAAAATTCAAGAGAATATGAGCTGTTTGTGTTGGATTTTTGCTGTTAGAGCAGGATTTTGTACCCACTATTTCATAAACCTAGAAGAGGAATTAGTGAAAGTACAAATTATGAATGTTGTAGCTTTATATCCCATGTAAATTCATATGAAACAGTTTTGCTTGATTTTGTATGCATGAAGAGTTATGGCTCCTTCATTAGGGCTGGTTCACAACCAATCGAGATAACCTCAGTCTTTCTATTTTCTTATATTTTGATGGCCTTATGTGCTGATTTTGATAAAGTGTAAAACATGAATTTTGTAGGGTTATATCCCCTCTAAATTACTGTAAAGCATTTTTTATTAATTTATTTTGTGGAAAGAGATATGGCTCATTGATTGGGACTGACATTATACCCGAATGAAACCCCACATTTCTTTTAATTCTGTTTTCCAAGAATTTGATGGTGGTCCAAACTTTAAAGTTGTATATTTATGTTTGATCTATATACATGTGAAATATTTTTGCCAAATCCAACATAGTTGTTGAGATATTGTCCCTTCATCATGAACATTTGTAAATATGTTACAAACCTGCTCACCCTGAGATTAGTCCTTTATTTTGGTGACCTTATAGACTGAATTAGACAATGAGTAAAACATTAAAAAAAATGTTCCTTTATATGCTTTGTAACTGAAGGTAGATTATTATTTCAATTGGTTTTGTACAATTTGAGATACACTCAAGAATGTAAGACCTACTCAGACTGAGATGACATTACAACAAGGAAAAATTTAAAAATTCACCACATTTTATGTGTGTCTAATATTAGCCTGAAATTTGAATATGTTGTATCATTATTGTTTGAAAAAAATCAAGTCATTTGGATAAGTGTATCTAGAGTTATTTCTATGAGAGTGTAGCAAGGTCAGGCTACCATATAAGGAAAATATGCATAAACACTAGGTCCACTTGTATAAATCATGCCATAGTTGCATACCAAGCATTCATAATCATTTTGACATACCTATAACCATGTATGTATCAAATTTTTGGATCTCAAAACTTTGAGGAAGCCCTAGAGAGAGAACCAAACCTACCACAAAGGTTGGTCACATTAAAAGGTGAGTAAAAACCATAATTAGATTCAATATGTGTGTGATAATTTTATAATATGATAATGTTCTATTACATGTATATATGATTGAATTGTTACATTTCACATGTGAATACAAGTCAAGTGAGAATCATATGCTCTTAATGATTACTTGGTATACCATTTGTGAATGAACACTTGCACATGGAACTAAAAGGGTGTTGTGACCGGCTTGTCAAACACTTGCAAATCAAGTGGAATATGGACCAATAGGTCCTATTGGCATATGTTATTTATCAAATGAATCACTTGTTATATGTTGGCCAGTAAAATCAAATGTCACTTGAATCACATGAATTGTCGGGAGCAAGGTTTGCCTTGCATAGTCACGACAAAAATTAATCTATTATACTTGCACTTGCACTTGCATAGTCAAATGTTATATTTGTAATGTTTCCTGATGATATTTGATTGTTCGCTGTGACATAAGAATCTAATTATTGTTTTTTTTCATTGAGTCGCGACTCACCAAATCGTAATTATATTTTTCAGATATCGAAGAATAGGGATAGGACACTTTGGTGCTTAGGGTTTTGCATTGAGACACATGGACCACAAGTCGTCGACTAAATTCTAACTCTCTCTCTATCTTCTTGTGTCATGTACATACATTTAGATAGGAACTAGTTATGGTCACTAGTCTTGACATTAGTTAACATATATGTACATTAAATACATGTTTGATTATGTATGTATGATGAATAAAACCTTTATACATATGTATTTTGAACATATGCTATGAGTTTTGTAATGAAGATGGTCGTTACATTTAATCTTACATGTTTGGTGAGTATACTATTAATGAAAGGCAATTCTAAATCCAAAGTGAAATTTAAGTAAAGCTAAACTTTGAAGGGTCAAGTTAATGACCTTAAATTAGTATGTTTCTTTCTATTTTTATGTGTATTTTTGCTTTATATTTTATGTTTATGTTCTTTTTCCTTTATGTTTATATATTAATTAAGCTCCTAGATTTTGTTTGTATGTATGTCTTACTTGCAGATTTTTCTTCTTTTTGCCTCCATCAAGGGAAGTCCTTACCCCCTCTTATTTCTTTTGCATTCATTGCATCATTGGGATAATGATGAATTTAAGTTTAGCGAAATTGAGAGGATTTGATGTACTAAAATTATATACAGTTTTAATTTGTGATTTAGATACTAAAATTTGATAATTTAAACGATCAAGGGATGGTTTTCAAGGTTTAAAGGTGAATAATCAACGAGAAATATAATAGCTTATTTGAATCAATCGAGTTCAATTTACTTATGATAATAACATGGTCTTAATTTATATGTTTGATTTATAGCTAATTAACACAGTAGAACAATTTAAAAACACCTTAATGAGATATGGATTTTAAAATTGAAATTGATAATCATTTATGATTTAGGTAAATGGACACTTTTATATATGTTAGAACTTGTTAAACCATCTTTTAAGCTAAAATCCTAAACTTAGCAAACCTTAAGGAGATGATGAGGCATTCTCTTCATTTAACCTTCAACCATACCTTACTTTGCATTAACCCTTAGTTCCCCTTTGAGCCTTAATGAATACTCACTTATAAGTATAATCTTAGTCTTTTCTTTCTTTAACCCATAATTCTCATTATAAGCATATAACCTAAATTGATTTTTACCTTCCTTATCAAGAGAATGAAGTTAGAATATGGTTATGTAGTAGTGTAAGATGTTTCTTCTATGCATAATTACAAAGGTTACAAGAAAGGCTTGATAGTTGAAAAATTATGAGAATACAGTTTAATTCAAGTTTAGGAATGGCAAATATATGAGAAAAGAACAAAAGACAAAAAGAAAAACAATAAAAGAAATAATGAGGAGCAACGACTATATTTTCCTGATGGACCAATGAGGAGATGACATGTGGACTAGCCGTTAGACATAAACGGGGTTTTCCACCATAATTTTAGCTCTCATATGGAAATTTGAATGTTGCAACCATGAATTTTTAGTAGCAATCGCAACTCTTACCTGTCATGCAATTAATGCAAAAACTGTCAGCATGCCTTGAAGATTTAATGAGCTTCACAGTCTAACGTCTCTTTGGTGGGTATGAGCTATAAATACTCCATCAAACATATATAAATGCAAGAGAATTCATCAACTTGTAACAAAACTCTTGCAAATTTACTACTCATTTTTTCAATTCTTCTTTATGCTTTAAGTGATTGTTTGGTGTGAGCATTAAACACCAATTGTAATAGGTTTTAGTGTGAGCCTGTAAAAACACTTGAGAAATGTTTCAGTGTGAGCCTGTGAAAACACTTGAGAGAGGTTTTAGTGTGAGCCTTAGAAAACACTTGTAAAAGGTTATTGTGTGAGCCTTGAAAACGCAAAGTGTAAAAGTTAAGTGTGAGCTTGGAAACACCATTTTGAGTGAGTGAAACACCCAATTGCAGAGAATTGGAGAGTAGATGTAAGATTGATTAATACTCGAACCACTATAAATCCTTATGTCTCTTTTCTACTCTTTCTTTATCCCTCACTCTAATTTTTATCTAAACACTAATTCAACCCCTCTTTTTTGTGCCTAAGGCCAACATATACAAACATTAGTGATGAATGCTACTGGTTGCTTAATACATAACTTCATTTGAAATGCTTTACATACTCATGCTTTTAGTTTGTTATTTTATTCGAAAGTCAATGTTGGTCATGAAGATCCCTAATTACTAATCATCCCAAATTTATTTTGAACTTAATTTGATCATTCCAAAGTCATATCTTCTAAACTACTTCATCATTGCTAATTAACAAAGCACAATAGCAATTCTTTTTCCATTTAAGCTCATACAACTGTATTTATTCATAATTAACTAGATTGCATATTTTCACATACATGCAAAACACAATCTCATTACATTCCACCTATCCGAAACTCAAAAGTTATACTCTTCAAATTAGCAGCAAACTTAAGATTCATTTATCTTAAATTCATTCTTAGAATGACATCTCTTTCGTAACTACTTATAAGAATTACCAAAGAAAGCTTAACTAAGCAACATGGCTCTTATAAAATCACAATAAATTTTGATCCATTTTTTTCCTTGTACATAGGTGCAAGCATCATATGGGTCCAACAATAAGATTAAAATCTTGCCCTCTCCCCCATACTTAAATATAGCATTTTCATTAATGACATGTATTATAAAGAACTCAAGATAAAAGGTGTTATAGAAAGGAATACTCCCCTCTCATTTTTGTGGAAGGTTGATCGTATCCAAATCACTTCATGCTTTTAGCCTATATTATTTTAAATACTTAAGAAAGCAAAAAAAATCAAGTAGCTAACTCAAGATAAAAGAAACACACAAAAAAATGCTAACTAAAAGAAATAGGAAGATGTAGAAGAAAATCCAATTGAACATAATTAACCAAGTTGAATCACTTTAGTCATCCTCATTTTCTTCCCATGTTCTACATAACAAACCTAATCAAAATGGAAAACTTTATTCAAGAGTTAAGATAAAGACTAACAAAGCAAATAAAAGTTCCTAAATTTGCAAAGAAAAGATAAAATTTGGGCTGCCTCCTTAGAGCACTATTTTAAGGTGTTGTAGTTTGACCCTTAGAGCTAGTTTCACTTAAGTTTTACCTTGGGTTTGTGATTGTCCTTCACTAATATTGGACTCAAGCAATGGGTTGGACTAAAACCCCTTAAATCAATGATGGCCTAATCCATATACCTTTCTTTTTCTTGGCCTCTTTTCTTAGTTTTAGTTTAATTCTTCAATTATTAAATCATAAGAGGCATTTTTCTCTCCAAAATATTCATGATCATAAAGAAAAGGTGATAGGCCTAGCAGTAATTTATAAGATTACAAAAGATATGGAGGTATCTTTTTAACCAAATCATAGTCCAATTTATTAATATGGGGAGAGAGAAAAAGGGTTAGCATTATAAATCTCAGAAAGGAAATGATCACTTACCTTACTTTCTTAACAATAAAACCCTCATCATCTATTATTGATTTAAACTTTTCAAGCTTAAAATTGCATCCCTTTTATTGGTAATCTTTATGAACACAATCTTCTTTTTCATCAATGTTCAATCATTTCTCTTCCTTCATATGTTGCTTTATACTGTCTTGTTGATTTCCTTTGAGTTTATCTTTGTTAATGAGCCTATTCATCTTCACTATTCTCTCTATCCTCGTTCTCTTCTATCTTTAAATCGATCTCCTTACTGCTTTTCAATGTAATTTCCTTAAATTGCTTCGTAGGATTGGGTTGATGAGATATAAAGTTTAAATCATTATCCATTGGTCCCATTTGAATCTCAAGGTTATGGAAGGAGATGGAAGTATAAATTTCTAGATTTGCATCTCATCAAGTTGTTTTAACCTAGTAGCAATTTTAGTGATGTATTACTTAAATAGGCTTTCTAGGTTAGCGTTTTCCTCTTGGGATTGGAAGGACATTGGTTAATGAAAAATATAAGAAGCATAAATATTGGGGTTCAAATAATTTTTATTAAACTAAGAAAAGGTATAGTGGTTTTGCCCAACCAAAGTTGTAGATATTATAATAAAGATCATTGGGTTAGTAATTGAAATTCACCATATAACTTACTTGACCATATGTAAAAGAATTCCCCATTTGGCAAGCTATGCTTCTATGGCCAACCTCCTGATACAATTCACATACAACCTATGAGAAAGAAGAGGAAATTGTATTATAAGTCATGGAATTTAATTGCTTGGTAAGGTCAGATACCTAAGCTTATAATGCCTTAAATGCATCCATGTTATGAAGTTCTAATTTTGTACAAGAAATAAAGAATAAGAAATACAAAGTAAATAAAAAGAAAAATTATATGGTAAGACTTCAATCAATGCTTTTAATAAATCGAGTGTTCAAATTATGTACAAGAAATTGAGTGTTCAAGATATTATCTAAATTACTAGTGCAAGAAAAGTAAATTAAATTAAAAAATCTATGGCAAAAGAGAAAAGCAATTAAGAAAGAAAACCTTTCAATAAAACACATAGGCCATTTGACCTGATTACTGGAAAGTCATTAAATCATTAATCATTCAATGATATGTTAGATTAGGTGTTGCAATTATAAATTCTCTCTCCAATAATTAATGCTCTCTCTTGAGATGTCACATAATATGTATTTATTCCTCCAGATCCATTTCTCAATGTGAAATAGGAATGCATTACCAATTTAGTTCTTCCAATCCTTTAAGTGATAACAATAGGTTAAGTGGGTATCTCTATTCATCAATTATCCTAAATGAAGTGATTTAGGAATATTTCAATTTACAATCTCTTGGTCTATAAAAAAATGCAAATCATATGATTGGTGGCCAAGCAATCATAAGCATTACGCCTAAGAATCATTCACTTGCATAAGAATAAAATCCCAAATAGTCATGGAGTCACAACCTAAATTTTGGACCGTACTGGTCTTAAGGAATTGGGAAGGCTTAATGCTTCTGAAACCCTTAGCAAGCCTAATTACTCATGGTTAAAGTCCATTTATAAGCTCTCTAATATCTTGAATCTAAAATTTATATTAAATGGCCCATTAACATTTCTAGCTTTCATTTGCCCCATTTAGGTTCTTAGACAATACAAATGAGAGATAGGGAAGCTAAGCTTGATCCCAAGCGTTTCATAAAAACACTTTCTTATATTATAGCCATTTAATTCATTTCTTATCATGTCATGAGTAGGAGGGAGTTTAGACTCACTAGACAATTCCTTTCAATTCTTTCTTTTACTTACCTTTATTATATATACATCATTGAACATAAAACTCTCCCATTTAGATAAACCTAAAATCAGGGGTCCACTTAAGGTCATTCTAGCTACAACATTCCTTTCATTATCATAAGCATTCAACATTTATCTTACATGGGCCATAAATATTAGTATGTCTCAACATCATTTTCATTAATCATGCATCATAACCATGTTACATTACATTAATCTTAGACATATACATATCACAATATTCATAACTTACACTTTGTAGAGATTGCTAAGAATAGAAAATATACTTAACATTTTCTTAATATGTTTATTACTCTTCTAATTACACATACACATCATTATTATATGCAACTATGAAGTAACAATGTAGTGCTTTAATTATATATGATAAATAACTTAAAACCTTCACACATAACCTTTAGCCTTTAGCAATCAATCATGATATGAATCATATGATTAACCTACAAAACAATCTGTATATGTGGGGGTGACCTCCTTATAGGAAATTCAATAAGGAATTTATATTGTCCATATGCATGCTCATATGCCTTTATAAGAATGCATCCCTAACTACAAGGCACATCATTTGTATACATGATTTACATAATGAAACATTACATACATGGGTAGTCAAGTCCATGGGAACCCTTACATGATTTACTTATGTTTCTAACATAGAAGAGTTACCTCACTAGTCTTGCACTCATGGAAAAGTTGCCTCACTAGCCATATCTATCTCTTACATAGGAGAGTTTCCTTACCAATCATGTCATGCATGTATAACATTACATTCATTCCGTATATGTTACACTCCATGCATATCTAGCTATGACTCTTTGAATTTCCACTTCTTCCCTAAACTACCCTCATATCATATAACACTTAAATATAACATTTATATCATGTCATCTCATTTCATCCATAAAAATGCATATAACTTTTATATTAACATATCTTGGCCTATTATGGCCTAACATTTAAACTCGTGATGCATGTATGCAATAGATAATGAAAAGCAACTAAAATCCCTCACCTTTCATTGCTAGTAATAAGTTTCCTTGCTTTTGCTTTGCTCTTTCTCTATCTCTTTGCCTTAGCCTTACTGGTCCTTAGTTTTATCCCTACTTGCTCTTAATCATCTCATCAAAACACATGTCTAAGCATAGACATCCATTCCATTATTACTATAGTAACTAAAATATGGAGAGTTACTCAAAATCATCCATAGAACACATAACATATCTTATAATAAAGCAAAAGCTCTTATAATGATAATGATGTCCTAAACATCAATCAAGCATGTAAAAATAATTTTCATTAGCTCTAGTTTATAACATAACTATGCTTCATATTTAGCTCATTGTCACCACTTCTTTTTATCTTATTAATAATATCAACATTAAAATCACTATATACTCATATAGTAATCCATAATCAAAATCTTTAACTCAATTCATAGTCATCAATTTATACTCTAAATTCATCAATATATTCATTTCTCATCATAACCCATCTATATATTCATTAAGATGTTCATGTATTATCTTACCCTAACTAAATGAAGAACATCTCCACCATTCTCATATAACACTAATCATAAGGTCTAGAGTGTCAAACAATATCAATAAACTCAATTCAACATCAATTATCTTCTTAAACATAATTCAGTTACATAAGGACTTCATAAAACCCATTATAACATCAATATTTCCTCCATCTCAATTAAGGTGTAAAATAACATTCAAGCTTTAATTCTCATCTTAAACATAAATATTAAGATGATATTAGTATTTAAGAAGTCAATAACCATAATGAATTCATGTAATCAATCCATGTACATCAACACCATTCAAAGCTCCAATTGTATACTACATCATGATTGCCTTTAGTTCAACCAAGGTGTAAAACACCAATTAAGCTTAATTATTTCATTAAACAAGAATATAAGAACACTAATTAATATATAATTAACCATTAGTTATCAATAATTGAAAGAAATTACCCACACACTTCAAGTACTTCTAAGATTCATTTTGAAGATGACATCACTTTTCATGTCAAACTAGTACTAAACTACATCTTTTCTAACACCATCAAGCTCAAAAACACCATAAACACACTTTTTCAAACATAGAACAAATATATAAGAAATATGGAAGATATAACTTACTTAAAAGTAAGAGGATAAAGTCATCAACTTGGCTTAAAAGAAGGAATAAGATGGATGAAGAAACTTGATTCTCCTAACTTGATTTGGTAGCCATGGATGGAGAAGAGGTTTTAGGAGAGTTTATTTGTGTATTAGATTACTTAAAACCAAGGATAAAAGGGAATAATTAGATTTTAGGCTGAAGATAAAGAAGAAAGTTGTAAAAATACTAAAATGCATAAATAGAGAATTCTAGAAAACATCTACCAAAAATGCTACTTCCTACCCATAAACTTATGCTTCCACCCTTTCATCTTTTTCCATAATATACTTAAAATAGTATTTTTAGGCATTAACAATAATGTTCAAAGGAGTTAGAGTCATGTTTAGGTAGAATATAAAGATGAAAGGGTGTGAGAAGGCCAAAATGCTCATATAAAACATTCAAACTTTTTGGAAGCATTGCTTCCAACCTTTTGTTCCTTTATTCCACACACTTCCAATAAAAACTCTAGAAATCCAAAATAAAACTAAAACTCATCATTATCATGTCATTTAAAAGTACATTAGGCACACACTAAGCAAACATAAACAACATTAAGATAAGGCAGCTATGCAACTATCCAAGTCTTTCTTCCTTCCTTCCATCAAGACACTTCAAATAAAAACTTTAGACATTTACAATACATGTAAAGCACTTCATTAATATGTCATTTCTCACATTAAGGACAATTACATACCTTAGTAACTATTAAAAATCATGCACCTAACTTAGCTTATAACTTAACTTCATTGTCCTTCTTCATTTCTTTTAACATATCCTTTAACATAACGTCATTCCATATAAAATATTGACATATTCTTTATTATTAAACCTATAATTCTATTATTCATTCATGTTCATTAATTATCATTTCTTATATATGCTTATTTACATATTTTAACTTACACTTACTTCCTCATTATGACTTAGCATCTTTCACATTCATATCTCTTAGTAATTCTTTATACCTCATGTTATATATTATTTAGTCATCATTATATCATTAATATGTCATCATTTCATTAAATTTAATATCCTCATGCTCATCACTATGGAATGAGTCAATATTTATGAAGGACCCCTAAGAACCAAGTTTTAAGCCTTATATATTGAAATTATAAATCAATTAATCATTATCCATAGCTATATCAAGGTTCTAAATCAAAGTTCTAACCTAACATTCTAATAAAATAAGACAAATCTACAAGCAATAACATTATCTTTAACTAAGAAAATAAGAAATAATGGAAGGAAAGATGAAACCTCCCAATTATCTTGATAAATCTTCTCCTTTTCTTCTCTCATGATCTAATGATCTCTTGAACTCATGCACTTGATCTCATATTGAAGTGTGTTTCTTCTTGTTTTCTTCTCTAAAAAATGCCTCCTTTCACCTCTCAAACCTCTCTATAAAAAACCCTAAGTGTTGGCTTTAAATACCCATTCAAAAGAGCTAAAAGTATCTTGTAAAGTGTCTACGCTATTACTCGTGACCTTAATTGTGGGCACAACAAAATGTGATTTTTCTTGCATATCCAGATTTTGAACTTGGTTCCTAAAGTTGTCAACTTTGCCTGTTTTGGTCTAATTTTACTTTGAACTTGCTAAAATACCTACATAACATCCAAATGTGAGCGGTAATACTAAATCGTCCAAAATAACATAGATTAACATCAAATCAAGCACAAAATGCATCAAAATAAATGTGAACAAATTAAACCTAACAAATTCCCCATACTTAAATCGTTACTTATCCTCAAGTAATAAAAAAGAAATAGCCAAAATTTTCATAATTTTCATAAAACATATATAGCTTTATCATTCTTACAATAGTAATCACTTAAGTACTACAAAAGATACACCAAACAAGAACTCATTTAAGCAAACAAACTTAAGCAAATTTACTTCCTTAAAAAGCAAACTCACTTATTCATGGAGAATTAGAAACAAAAAAATCATATTTTACATATACACCTTAATAATCCTCTGGCCTAACCATTAGTAGGCATAATCATGATATAAATTTTCTAGATCACTATTTTCTTCATTAATTAATAGTGAGAAGAGTAGCTTTAAATGCATGAGATTTTAGGATTCATGTCTTCTTTTAAACACAATACTTTTCCATTTTTCTTTCTTTTTATTTTTATTTTTCTTTTTGTTTTTCTTTTTCTTTATCAAGGAGTTCATATGCCTTTTTATGCGAATACAGACATTGGTGATGAATGAACCTAGATACTCAATATATAATTTCATTTAAAATGTTTTACATGCTCATGCTTTTAGTTTGCCATTTTACGCAAAATTCAACATTGGTCATGAAGATCCCTAGTTACTAAACACCCCCAAAAATAGCAAAGTAGTTATTTTACTTTTTTTTTAAACTTAATTTGATCTTCCCAAAATCATATCTCATAAACTACTTCATCATTGCTAATTAACAAAGCACAATAGTAATTCCTTTTCCATTTAGGCTCACACAATTGTATCTATTCATAGCTAGCCTAATTGCTTATTTCCACATACATGCAAAACACAATCTTATTACATTCCAACCATCCTAAACTCATAAGTTATACTCTTCAAATTAACAACTAACTCAAGAATAATTTTATCTTAAATTTATCCTTAGAATGGCATCTCTTTCCTAACTACTCTTAGTAGTATCCCAAGAAAGCTTAGCTAAGTTCCATATCTTTTGTAAAAATCATAAAAAAAAAAAATGTTGATGCATTTTTTACCTTGTATATAGTACAAGCATTATATGGGTCCAAGCATAAGATCACAATCATCCTCTACACTCATACTTAAATATAGCATTGTCCTCAATGGTAAGCATTCTAACAATGGTAAGCATTCTAACACACAAAAGATAAAAGAGGTCTTATAGAAAGGAATACTCCCATATCATCTTGGTGGAAGGTTGATTGTATCGAAATCACTTTATGCTTTTAGCCTACATTCTCTTAAATACTTGAGAAAATAAGAATATCATAAAAGATTTTGGTCTTTTTTTGCATCGTACATAGGTGCAACTATCATATGGGTCTAACCATAAGATCACAATCTTTCTTTCCCTCCCTCCCTCCCCCCACTTAAATATAACATTGTCCTCAATGTCAAGCAATCTAAAGCACAAAAGATAAAAAAAAAGTGTTATAGAAAGGAATACTCCCCTATCATCTTGATGGAAGGTTGATTGTATCCAAATCACTTTATGCTTTTAGCCTACATTCTCTTAGACACTTGAGAAAATAAGAATATCATAAAAGATTTTGGTCTTTTTTTGCATCGTACATAGGTGCAACTATCATATGGGTCTAAGCATAAGATCACAAGTGTTATATAAAGGAATACTCCCCTACCATTTTGGTGAAAGGTTGATTATATCCAAATCACTTCATGCTTTTAGCTTATGGTCTCTTAAACACTTGAAATAATAAGAAGACCAAGTAGACAATTCAAGATAAAAGAAACATAAAATAAAAGCTAGCTAAAAGAAATAAGAAGATGCAAAAGAAAATCTATTTGAACATAATTGACTAAGCTGAATCGCTTTAGCCATTCTCATTTTCTTCCCATCTTCTCCATAGCAAAGTTAATCAAAATGAAAAACTTTATTTAAGAGTTAAATTAAAAACTAACAAAGGAAATAAAAGTTCCTAAATTTGCAAAGAAAAGATAAAACTTAGGTTGGCTCCCAAGTGCACTATTTTTAGGTCTTGTAGCTTGACCCTTAGAGTTAGTTTCACTTAAGTTTTACCTTGGATTTGTGATTTTCCTTCATTAATATTAGATATAAGCAATGAGTTGGAGTAAAACCCCTTAAAACAATTATTACCTAATCCATATACCTCTTTCTTAACCTATTTGCTTATTCTTGGTTCAATTCATCAAAGATCAGAGTATAAGAGGCAATTTGCTCTCTAAATTATGCACGATCAAAAAGAAAAGGTAATGGGTGTACCTCCAATTGGTAAGAATGCAAAAGGTATAGAGGTTTCCTTTAAACCTTAAAGGAGAGAAAGGATGGGTTAGAATTTTAAATTTAAAAAAGAAAATGATCATTTGCCTTGTTTTTCTTGATAATAAAACCCTTATCATCTCTTATTAATTTAGGCTTTTCATGCTCAAACTTGCCTACCTTTTATTGACAATCTTCATGCGCACAATCTTTTTTTTTTATTAATTCTTAAGCATCTCTCTTTCTTCACATGTTTTTCTATGGTATTTTATTGATTTCCTTTCAATTTACCTTCTTTAATGAGCTCTTCATCTTCACTATTCTCTTAATCCTCATCCTTTTCTATCTTTGAATCAATCTCCTTGCCACTTCTTAGTGTAATTTCCTTAAATTACTTTACAGGATTGGGCTCATAAGATCTAAAGTTTAATTCAATATATATTGGCCCCATTTGAATCTCAAGGTTATCGAAGGAGGAAGAGATATAGCTTTCTAGATTTGGAATAAATATGATTTACATCTCATCATATTGTTCGTACCTAACACCAATTTTAGTGATGCATTGCTCTAATAGCCTTTCTAGGTTTGACTTTTCCTCTTCGAGTTAGAAGGTCGATGGTTAATGAAAAATAAGGGGAGCATAAAGATTAGAGTTCTAATAATTGTCATTAAACTAAAAGTGTTTTGGTAGTTTTGCCAACTGAGGTTATAGGGTATAATAACAATGATTGTTAGATCGATGATTGAAATTCCCCATACAACTTACATGACCATGTGTGAAAGAATTACACATTTGGTAAGCTATGCTTCTATGGCCAACCTCCCTATACAATTCATATACCACTAGTGAGAAAGAAGATGAAATCGCATTGTAAGTCATGGAATCTATTTATTTGTTAAGGTTAGATACTTGAACTTGTAATGTCTTCAGCATATCCATGTTATGAAGTTTTAATTACATATAAAAAATAAAGAACATAAAACACAAAGTAAATAAAAAGAAAATTTTCAAATTAAGTATTGAATCAAAGCTTCAAATATTCTAGCACTATGTCCCCTGTGATGACACTAATTTCTTTGGATGAAATTTCATGACATGGGTTAAAGATAAATCAATTACTAAATCTAAGTTCACTTATTATCTTTTCTCCTTTAAACTATTCCTTAAATCCAACTTAAGAAATACTGTAAGAGGACGACGAGCAAAGTAATAGAGTGCATAAGTGTGTATGGATATCATCCCATAGAGACATGAGCTATAAGCATTGAAATGTGATGATTCTATTTTTATTTGGAAAATTAGTATTCAAGATATTACCTAAATTACTAGTACAATAAAAATAAATTAAACAAACATATGGCAAAAAGATAAAAGCATTTGAGAAAGAAAACATTATGATAAAACACTTAGGACATTCAATCTCACTAATGAAAAGTCGTGAAATCATTAATCATTCATTGATATGTTAGATTAGGGGTTGCAACTATCTTTGATGTTCTTAAGTTATTTTTGCATATGAAAAGACCTTATGGAGTGTATTTTTTGTTTTGTATGTTGAAAAGGAAAGAAAAGAGCTCAAAAAGTGTAATGAAGCTTTGCACACCTATGCAAAACTTTACATGCACTTGAACCAGTCCTATGGGTGTTGAATTCAAGCTTTACATGTCCATATAGAGGTTTGCACGCCCATGCAACCATTTGCATAGGCATATACATGGCCTTGAAGGAATCTAGAAGGTGAGATCATAAGTTTGCACACCCATGTAAAATTTTGTCTGAGTGTGTTCCTAATCCCTTCAAATTACTTCATTCCCAACTTTCCAAGCTTCCTATTTAGTATCAACATAAAAAAAAAAAACTATTTAAAGGGACAAAGACACATAAATTTAATCATTTAAGAAGCATATAATTCAATTAAAAGAGGAGAAAAAGCTATCAAGCAAGAAGTTATGAGAAAAAGGATATTAAAGGGCAATCAAACAATAGCTTAAGGTTAGTATTTGTATGTACAACCCCAAGGTTATCTATATAGAACTTAGGTTGGCCATGCAACCTTTTAAGAATTAGTGGCTCTCATTATAAATGTTTTTTGTTGTTGGGTTTTAGGAGATTCTTTATAAAACCATCTAATAGTTTATACAACCCTTTAGAGTTGGTAGCCATTTACGTTTGTTGTATAATTCCTCTCTCTAGAAGACTTTCAAGGTTTAGTTGAATGGAAGATAGGTTTGATTCAAGGCCACTCTAAATCTTTTGCTCTTTTTTCTAGGCATTGTTTCCCTTATTATTTTGGAAAGAATTCATGTAGTTTCTCATCATTAGGTTTACATCTTAAGGATTCAAAATCTAATGCTTACAATTTGCCCCCTACTTTGTAGAACTAGAAAATTGGCATTTGAGAAACATTCATTGTACAATGTACAACAAAAGCATGCAATATGAATGTAAATTCTAGAAAAATTGTATGTAAGGATATAACTTCCTTAACGGCTCTTTAGCATGTGGAAAGTTCTTTGCAACCTTCTAGCAAGTACCAAGTCACATCTTATCTCCCAGTATCATTTTAATGGCTACTAGTGCACATCAACTCCTTAAAAGCTTTCTACATTTGCTAAAAATGAAATTATGTTCTTACAGCCCTCTAGTAGGTATTACAAATGAATCTTAGCTCTAACAGCCCTTTAACAGGTTCTAAGGTCAAAACTATGCTCTAACAACCCTCTAGCAACTACAAGAAGTTGAAGTTATGCTCCAGCAACCCTCTAGCATGTACTAGGAAATAAATTTCCTCCTTAGTAGCTCTCTAACAAGTACTAAGGTTGAAATTGTGCTCTAGTAACCCTCTAAGGTACTAGAAGTTGAAATTATGTTTCAGCAGCCTTCTGATAAGTACTAGAATGTCATTTTGCATCGGTCTACTTAAAGATCGAGAAAGAATTAAACTATTTAAGGATGACATGATCTATTCCTTATGTTCAATTGAGATATAATGTAACACAAGGATTATAATACTATTTATAAAATAGGTTAGGTCAGATCATTAACCTTCACATAATTTCAGTAGTCATAATGTCTTACTAGAGGGTACTTATGATTTGTGGTGCACAAATAGGTTTTGGACCACTACCAAGATTATGTGAACCTATAAGGTCACACACTTAGAACAAGCCTAAAACAAAATGGTATTTTATGCTTTCTCTAGATATATATATTAAGATAAATAAAATATTATCTTGATATTTAGATATCCTTTTCATTTTAAAGGTTAAAACAAAATAAGATATTATCTCATGTGTATCTTTAAGATATAGAGTTGGCATAAATATCTAAACAGTTAAGATACATAAGTACGTTTAGGGTTTTCTAATAGTAAGTGAGGACATTCACAATGACTTTTTGAAAAACATTTTAGAGAAAGAAAAAACCTCTAGTGCTAGCACACTATACATTTTGGAGGTAGCCTATTCATCTAGATACCTGTAAAAGGTGATCATCCTTTGGTGACATCTAGATCTAACTTTAAGCTTGAGGTAAAGTGTTATCAATGTAAACTCCCTCTCTACATTCCAACAAATATGTTTTTTTATTCGAATTGGTAGATTTTTCACATCCATCTCTCTAATTTAATCAAGTTGTATGGATCCTTAGTGGATTTTTATGTAGAAAAATATTTTATTTTTTTGTTGATCGTTCTATAAAACCTAATAATTAGTTGTATATACAAACAATCGTAGGGTATGTATACCCTTTAGGTAACTTCATAAGCATTCTCATTCAATTCTTCACTTTTATCTTCTTTTTCTCTTTATTTTCTCTTAAGACTTTTAGGCTTTCTAATGCTTTTCTAAAGAATATGGCTCTCAAGATAATTTCTCTTAATGTTATTTCAATGAATGCCATAATGGTGCATGATAAGATTACACAGAGTAGGCTCTTACCTTTCCTTTTTATGATGCTGGATAGGACTCTTCAGAGTGACAATGTGGCAACATTAACTTTAGTCAAGTGGTGGATGCGCATGACCCTTACCTTCCATTTGTCCCAAATCAATAAGATCACCTTCATGCTTACAAATTTTGTGTGCATGATAGAGATCCGGTGCTGGGCATACCCCATCTATGTTAATATTGGTATCTACTTCTAGTGTTGGAATAGGCCTATGTCTAACCCATGTTAGGCTTCATCCTTAATCTAAAGAGGAAGAATGTTTTTGAGCAATCGAGCTTCCTAGCAGGCACTCCTCAAGCCATGGACAATAGCTCACCCGAAGTGATAGACTAGGTGGCGTAGAATTTCTTACTCTATTTCTTAATGGGGACACTCTTCTTTACCCTTAGGGCACCATTGAGATGTGTTTACTACCAACATTAAAGGGCCACTAACCGCCAAGCCATTTTAACTGAAGACCTACTATTGTGGCTCACTGTTATAAGTTTTTGGATAGGTGTTGCCATGGGTTATCATACCTCAATAATGGTTGACTCATATTATAGGTATGTATTATTAACTTTATTACGTTTCTTTCTTCTTCTTCTTCTTCTTATTCTACTCACTTATTTATGTTTTCTAATGATCTCTTTTGGCAAGCTTAAGTGATCGAGCTTGGCTTGATAGAGGGTACAAAGCCTCTCCTATTCATGGAGTAGTGCTACCCTTACTTCCATATGCTATAGTAGTATACGACACCTAAAGAAGTCAATGGACGTTAGACAAGCTAGCCTGAATAGGCTTAGGGTGGATCAAGTATGTTTTCCTATATACAAAAAGTTAGATTATTAGTTCTTATAGTAATTATGATAGTTAAGATGCTCATAATGCATTTATTTATTATTTTTTATAGTTTTGACTTGACTAAAAGGAACCCTAGGGTAGATGAAGTAAGGAGCTCATTGAGGCTCAAAGGCACTCTTATGAGTGTCAACTTCTTATAGAACCCTTCATAGAAGAGTGATATCTTGAGAAACAATTGCTTCTATGGAGGCAGGGGCTCGATCCACCTCTAGTGCCTTAGGATCCTTTGAGGTACATGTTATGGGGTGCCAACTTGAAAGACGAAAAGTTCGATCATGCTATGAAGCAACAGTTGAGGGCAAAACTATTATCTATGACTACTAGGTACCAAGATTGGATGAAGGTGTTTCTCCTTAAGGTGATACCAATGCCTTTTGCATGTATACGCTCATACTTGTGCCACTAGGAATGGTAATGAGGCAGGGCAATGGTAAAGGTTATCCTTTTTCCCCCGCCCCACCCTCCTAATAGGGGAATTTTTCCCCTCTCCTCACCTCCGCGGGGATTTCCTACAAGGCAAAATTGTTTATTTTTTATTATTTCTAAATTATTTTAAAATTATATAATTTATTAATTTATAAAATAAAAATATTTTACGCTATAAACTAATAAATATAGAAAAATATAATTATACATAAACTATTTACATATACATTTAATAAATATGAATATACATCTAATAAATATAAAAAATTATAAAACTATATTTAATTTTTTAGGTCCTTATAGGGACCCACTTTAGGGGTCCCAGTGAGGACTCATGAAGCGAGGATTCCCTACCCTTGGCTAGTGAGGACTCATGAAGCAAAAGGCTTAATCCTTACCCCTGCCTCATGTGGGAGAAAGAGTGAGGATTCCCTACTCTGTTAAGGTGGATCCCCATAAAAAAGTAGAGAATCCTCATTGCATTTCTATCCATATGCATTATAAGGCCCATGTTGTGATAGTGCGTATACGATGAGTGCGGGGAACTTAAGCGAGGTTAGGGAGGGTACCTTCAGAGTCAACACTAATAGAGGGGAGCCATAAGAGGGCTCACATGATTGAGACATTGAGGCTAAAGCTTGTAGTGACAGACAAGTTGGATGTTTTGCCAAGCAACATTACAGAGTCTTACTCTTTGAGATATGCATTATGGAGTCCTGCCCTTTGATTATCATCTTACATGATCATCAATGATTATGCTTAAATGTATGGATATGCATGATGAACCCTATGCCATGATGCATGGACCCCCTCCCACTTGAGATAATGATGTTTGAATGGATGGATGATAGTGCATGTTAAACCCCTATGCCATGATGCATGAACCCCTTCCCCTCTTGGAGATGATTATGTTTGAATGGATGTATGGATATACATAATGAACCCTACACCATGATGCATGACACATCTCACCTATGGATTGATGAAATGATTTGATTGGTTTGATTATGCTAGATATCTACTTAAGACCGTTAATCAAACTAATTAATAACTCAATTAAAACATTAAAAGTGAACCAAAGATCCCTGAAGCAGAATCCCAATATTCGAACAGTTTAGGGGTGTCTAACCTCTTCCCTAGGTCGTGTCCAATTTTCAAACCCAATTTATAATGCGATGAAGATGAAATAGGCTTTTTAATTGACTTAGATTATGTTCAGATTTTGCCCTCCCTAGATTTTTATGCTGACCAAAGTCAAGTGGTGACTCCACATTTCTTAGAGATAGTATCAGTGTATTGTCCCATTTTGGTCTATCGATGACCACCATTTATGCTAAAGGCTTTGAAATCATGCAAGGCCTAAAACGAACCCCCACTGATCCATTCGGGTGTCATATCTCAAGGTCATTACCAACATAAAAACCCCCATCCTCCCAATCCCTCATTGATTGATAAAAGGATAGAGTCACAAGTAAAATTTCATTTGTTCAAGCACAAAACCCCAAAACCAGAGGCACTTACACTTTTAACCTTGATTTTTGCACCCCTCCCCTCCCCCCTTTCCCTCCCATCTAATGCATTTCACTTTTCTACCATGGCTTAAGCACTTTTTAACCTCTAATGGGTCTTATCTTCCATGAGCAAGCTTTAAGCCCCTTCATTACCTTTCAACTATCAAACTCAACATTAAATTTCTTTAGTTGGCTTGTGATTTTTGGGACTCATGGACTCATTCTTTCAATTTTAGAGAGATGGAGATCTTTCCTTTTCTTGAGGAGTTTGGTGCCATTCTAGATTGTCATGTTACTGGTTTAAACAGGATCACATTTCCATACTTAGACTAATAACATGTTCACTAGATGACAAAGCTTTTTGATCTGCCATATGATGAGTGCCCTATATACCTTAGGGGAGGAGAAAATAATATTATCCCTTTTCATGCCTTATACACCTAGAGAATTGATTCTAGGGCCGCCAAAGCACATATCTTGGCAGTTGTTTTAATAGGAACCTACCTTTTTTTTATAAATGATAGTGGGATTGACCTTTAGGCCTAAAAGCTAATACAAGAGATTGAGTTGGGTAGAATCCCACCTCATGTGATCCTTGGTGAGACTATTGTGAGACTAGAAAAGGTTGCCTTATGTATCAATAAGTCTTTCTTAAAGAGTTTGCTACTTCTTTAGGTGTGTTATCCCTGCAGCCTTCTATATAATTTTTATTTTATTTTATATATTTAATTTTCATTTTTTTCCTTTCCTTAACTTTTCCCTAGACCACCCTTATAGGTTTTCAATCCAATGGACTACTCATTATTGCTTGGATCGCCCTTTTGAGTTTTTAACCTAACGAGCCTTTCTTTTTTTTTTCTTTTTTTTTGGAATATTTTTATTTTTTTCTTTTTATTTTTCATATTTTTCTCTTTTTTAGATTTGGTTATAGGAGAGCTTAAGCTTGTTAAAGGCTCTTGTTATGCACTCAATATGGTACTTTCCACAGCACCATTCAAACCATAATTTTTTGAGACTTACTTTTTTTAGAGCTGAGTAAACCAAGTGGTTATCCCACATATCTGATTGTGCTTCTATTGGACTTGTCCTTGGTGGAGACTGATTGGAGTTATCCTTATGACCCATGTGGATGTGTGATTATTCTTACTTTAGCATCTGGTACCTTTTAACACCCCCTTTCAAGTTCGTTGATAGTTTATGGCTTCATAGGACATTGTGGGTTTTCTCCCTTCCTTTATGGAAGGACCACTTAATCAACATTTTCTAAATAAGATGGAGGCTTCATAGGCTTATTGATACAACTATCATTTCTTCACTACTAGTGTTTCTACCTCTGAGAATGCTAATCTCGAGGATAATAGAGCTAATTGGTCATGCCTACTTCTTATCCATTAGTACTTAAGGACCTTCATTTTAGTCAATGCCTAAATGGACTTTATCTCTATTCCTACCAGTAACACTACTTTCAACCCATATACAAGAGAGTAAGGTGACATTCTTATTAACATCTTAGTAGTGGTACGATATCTCTATAATGCAAATGTTAGCTTTTCACACTAATCTTTATATGTTTCTACCATTTTAGCTAGAATGTTCTTAATGTTCTTATTAGTCACCTTTATTGCACATTTGACTGTAATTTATAAGCCAAGGACTTATGATGCCATTCCATACTTTTTTAGGATGATTTTGAGCTTAGCTTAAAAGTGTATACCATTCTTGATTACAACTTATTGCAGCATGCCATAATCACAAATGAGGTTCTTTTTTATAAATTTATCCATTTATTTTTCCCTTCACATCCCAAAGGGCTCTGCTTCTACCTATTTTGAAAAGTAGTTGACTGCTATTGTAATGTACTTATGACCTCTCACAGATGCGATTTTGACTTCTCTAATGACATCAATCCCAAAATAGCAAATAAACAAAGTGAAGTTAAGTTCTACAACTCCATCATTGGCAGATGGTTAAGATGTTTGTAAATCTAGCATTTATGGTAACCTCTTATAACTCTGATACAATATTGCACTATAGACCTTATCCCTATAAGACGATATTCACACACACTCTTATGCACTATATTACTTTGATAACCATTCTTTTACGATCTTTGGCAAGTTTCACACTTGTTAAAAGTGGGATTCAAAGGGATATTTTAAATAAGATATTAGGTGTGATTTGATCCTATCCCATGCATATCAAAGAAATGGCCCCATTGTCGGGGACACAGTGCTTTAATATTAAAAGCTTTGATTCAATTCTTAATCTATAATTTTTCTTTTCTTTTTGTTTGATATCAAGTGCAACACTTTATCTTGCATGTGAAAACTAAGATTCTAGACTAAGTAAAGTGAGATCTTGAACCTTTTGATCTTAAGATTGAAAAACTCTTAAAGTGGGTATAAGGAGACAGGGATTAGAAGAGCACAGTATAAGAAATCTACTGACAAATAACCAAGAGAATGTGAGGTCTATAAGGAATTATGATGTTCCATTACTAAATGAATTACAGCCTGGATTTACTAGACTAGTTGTTAATGCCAATAACTTTGAGATCATGCTTGTGATCATACAAATGGTTCAAAATAATCAGTTTGGATGTTCACCACATATTTGTAAAATAGCATTTTTGGAAATTTATGATACTTTTAAGCAAAATGAAGTCTCAAATTATGGTATTAAGTTAAGAAACACTAAAGACAAAGCCAAGTCATGGTATCATTCATTAGCTCCAAGCTCAATTACCACATGGGAGGAACTATCACAAGCTTTCCTAAATAAATTTTATCCACTAGTGAAGATGACAAAGTTGATGAATGATATCTTTGCTTTTGCTCAAATGGAAGGAGAGTCTTTCTATTAGACTTGGGATAGATTTCAAGAATTTGTTGAGAAAGTCTCTCTATGAGACTTGCTTTTGCTCTATGCTTTATCCAAATGGCTCATCTTACAAACCTTTTGTAATGGTTTGAGTCCTTATTTGAGAAGTAGATACAGTTGCAAGTGGAGCTCTTATGCATAAGACAGGAGATGCGGCCTATAAATTGATTTGGGAGATGGCAACCAGTAGTTACTAATGGCCAACCAAAAGATCAAGATAAGGAAAGTAGCAAGAGTTATAAAGGTTAACTAATTAACTATTATGCAAGCCCAAATTGCCAACTTATCCAAGCAAATCAATGCCTCGAATTGTGATGTCATAGCTTCTCTAACTTTTCAAATGAATTATTATGAGCTTTATGGAGAAGTTGGCCATATGAGTACTGATTGCCAATATTCCATTCACTTCTTCGAATATTAATAAGTGAACTTGCTGGAGAATTTTAACAATAGACAAGGCAACAATCTATATTTCAATTCTTGCAATCTCGATTAGAGGAATCATTCAAATCTATCTTAGAGTGAGAACAATACCTTAAGACCACAAGCAACCCCAAGTTTTCAAGCACAATGCAACAAGATAAGAAATTAGGTTTTGGGGTTATGATGGAGAATTTATAGTTAAAATCAATTCAAGGATGGATGCATAATATAAAGCTTTAAAGAGGTTAACTGCTAAAGTTGATAGCAAACATCATTCTTCATTTATTCATACCTTAGAGGTCTAAGTGGGATGATTGGCAAATGTTATATCATCTAGGCAAGTGGGGAGTTTGACTTTTACTTTGTCAATCAATCCAAAGGAGCTATGGAAGCCATTACTTTGAGAAGTGGAAGAAAGGTAGAAAATAGAGTTGGTCAGCCTAAGCAATAAGCAAGAGAAGAAGCAACTCATAAGGAAAAGAATGATGAATCACATGAGATAAGGAAAAAAAAAAAAGCTTTTCCTCCACCACTAATGGTTCAACCTTATGTTCCTTCCATTTCATTCCCTTAAAAATTAAAGAGTTAAAGAGATGACAAAATCGCTAAGGATTTTTCCAAATTCCTTAAAATTATTAAAAAGATTCACATTAACATTCCATTCCTTAAAGCATTAGCTCAAATGTCTTCCTATGTCAAATTTCTCAAAGGCATAATTTCCAACAAGAAGAGGCTTAAGGAGTGTGAAGTGATGACCCTCATAAAGGAATGTAGTGGTATTTTGGAAAAAAGCTTCCTCTAAAAGCCAAGGATCTAAGGAGTTGCAGAATACCTTATGAAATTAGTGAATTTGAATTGATAAAGCTCTTTGTGATCTTGGGTCAAGTATTAATTTGATGCCTTTATCTTTTTTTAGGGAATTAAAGATAGGAGAGCTCAAGGAAATAAAGATATCATTACAACTAGTAGGCAGATCAATCAAATATCCTATGAGGATTGTTGAAGACATTTTTATCAAGGTGGACAAATTTATTTTTCCAACAAATTTTGTAGTGCTAAACTTTGAAGAAGATTATGAGATACCACACATCCTAAGGATATCATTCGTAGCCACAGGTAGAGGTCTTAATATGGACCTAGGAAAGTTCACTCTGAGATTGAAAGATGAATAAGTGGAGTTTGAAGTGTACAAGGTCAAAAAGACACTAATTGTCGAAGAGAGGTGTTGGAAGATAGATAAGATTAATGGTAAAGAAGGAAAAAAGAAAAGAATAGCCCAAACTAAGATTAGATGTAATGAAAATGCCATGATTTAGAAAGAAAAGATAAATAAATGGCATGACAATCATATTGTTCAATGGAACTAGCAAGAAGGACATCAAGTGTAGCTCTTTAACTCTCATTTGAAGTTGTTTTTATGAAAACTAAAGTTTAGATGGATGGACCTTTTATGGTGGTGAAAGCTTACTTCCATGAAGTGGTTGATATTAAAAATCAAAAAGGAGAACTTTTCAAAGTGAATGGATAATGTCTTACTGTGGGATAAAGATAAAGAAGAACGTATAAGTCCTTCACTTTACTAATACACCTGAAGAAAGTAAATAAAAGTCAATATAATATCCATATCCTTATTCCTTAGCATTTTCATATGTACCTATTCATTGTATAAATGATTTGCAATCCCACATGCACAAATGCAATACAAAAATGATAATTAAATATGTGAACAAGATAAGGATGACGATGACACCTGTACCATTGCATTTAGGGAACTTGAACATATATGTGATGTTTACATAATTGCATGGCAGATTAACATATATTGTGGGCATGTTATAGTATCATAAATAATGGTGTTCTAGAGCTCATTTGAAAGTATAAGGGGCATATAGGGATTAGTAGATGGATGGAGATGATAAAGGAGTGAAGAGGGGAACTAAAAGAAGAAAATTAAACTTCCAAACAATGATGGTAAGCCATCATGATTTTGTCTTATTAGGATAGGTATACAAATTGAATTATCCTCCTTTAAGAACATATTAGAGAGGCAAAAACATAAAGGGCAATAAAAGAAAGAGAGAGCTAAGGAAGAAAAAAAAAAGGAAGGAGGAGAAGAAAGAGAATAAGAAGACGACAAAGAAAAAGTAAGTTGCCTTGGAAGGAACCCTAAGCTTTTCTAGTTTTGGCAAAAGGGATAAGTGATTTTGTCTTCTTCTAATATGAAATTTCTCTCTCAAGACATGTTAAACATGCATAATTAGTAAGAAAAGAAAATTAAACTTCCAACCAATAGTGGTAAGCCATCATGATTTTGTCTTATTAGGATAGATAAACAAATTGAATTTCTCCTCCTTTAAGAACAGATTAGAGAGGCAAAAACATGGGGGGCAGTAAAACAAAGAAAGAGCTAAAGAAGAAAGGAAGGAAGGAGGAGGAGGAGAAGAAGAAGAAGAAGAAAAACAAGAAGAAGAAAACAAAAAAAAAAAGGAAGCTACCTTAAAAGGAACCTTAAGCTATTCTAGTTTGGGCAAAAGAGGTAAATGATTTTGTCTTCTTTTAATATGAATTGCCTCTCTCTTGACATGTTAGGCATGCATAATTAGTAAGAATGATGGAGCAATTTGAGGTAGAGCTCATGTATGGAAATTGAAGCCTAAGAGAAACAAGAGCTAATTGTGTTGGTTTTATTATTAAAGCATATTTTTGCACCCATAATTTCATAACCCTAGAAGAGGAATTATGAAATGTGTAAACCATGAATGTTGTATCTTTATACCCCATACAAATGGTTGTGAAATATTTTTCCATAATATGGTGTGTGTGAAGAGCTATGGCTCCTTCATTATCACTAGTTCATAACCTACTGAAACCTCCTCAGTTTGTGTTGATTTAGAAAAAGTTCAAAATATGAAATTTTTAGTTCTATAAACCCTATATAGTTTTGCTTAATTTGTTATGTGAAAAGAGATATTCCTCTTTTATTATGACTGACCTTAAACCTGATGAAACCTGTTTAATCTATTAATTTTCTTTTCTAAGAATTTGATGGAAATAGAATGGATATTTGGTGATGTGCCAAACTTGAAAGTTGTAGAGTTATGTCTCATATACATCATTGTAAAATAGTTTTGCAAAATATATTATGGGTGAGAAGATATTGCTCCTTTTATTATGACCGATTCTCAACAAGTTGTTTTCACCTTGAGATTGACCATTCATTTTGCTGACTTTATAGACTGAATTAGACAACGTGTTAAACATGAGAAATGTTCATTTATGTGTTATGTATCTTTTGGTAAATTAGTTTTGCAATTTTATTTGTATAATTTGAGATACGGCTAAGAAATGTAATACCTAATTAGACTGTGATCACATTGAAATAGAGCAGAATTTAAAAATTCACCATATTTTCTATATGTCTTATGTTGATTTGAATTTTGACTATTGATCTGAATTTTGACTATATTATATCATTATGTATCTAGGTTATTTAGAAAATGAATCAACTCAGTTGGATATATATTTTTTGAGTTATTACTATAAGAGTGCAGCAAGGTCAAGCTACCATATAAGAATAATAAACTTAAATACAAGGTTCACTTGCATGGAAGATGATACCATGCATACAAACTCATTTTAAAATTTTATAATGATATATGTATCCAATTTTAAGATCTCAACACATTGAGGAATTTTAAGAGAGAGGTCTAAACCTACCATAATGGTTGGTTGTATCAAAGGTGAGTAAAACCCTTAATTAGATTCTAATGAATATGTGATGATTTTATGATATGATTGTATTTTATTACATGTATATGTGATTGAATTGTGACATTTTATATGTGAACACAAGTCAAGTAAGAATTATATGATCTTAATGATTACTTGATATGCTATTATGAATGAACACTTGCATATGGAATTAAAATGATGTTGAGATTGGCTTGTCAAACACTTGCAAGTCACTTAGAAAATGGACCAATATGTCACATTGGCACATGTTATTAATCAAATGATTCACTTGTTATGTGTTAGGCAGCAAAATCAAATGTCACTTAAATCACATGAATTTTCGGAAGTAGTGTTTTCCTTGCATAGTTATGAAAAAATCAATCTATTGCATTTGCACTTATATAGTCAATTCTTATACTTGTAATGTATCCTAATGATATTTGATTGTTAGTTGTGCCATAAGAATGTAATTATTATTTTTATTCATTCAATGATGACTCACCAAATCCCAATTATGTTTTTTCAAATACTTAAGCATAAGGTTTGGGTACTTTAGAGCATAAAGTTTTGCATATAGACACAAAAAGTACAGGTCGTCAGCTGAATTCCAACTTTCTCTCTCTCTCTCTCTCTCTCTCTCTCTCTCTCTCTCTCTCTCTCTCTCTCTCTCTCTCTCTCTCTCTCTAATTTAATCTTTATATTTTATTTTTATAAATTTTTTATTTATAAAATAAAAAAAATTTTTATAAAAATAAAATAAAATTTTTAAATAAGAGAGAGAGAGAGAGAGAGAGAGAGAGAGAGAGAGAGAGAGAGAGAGAGAGAGAGAGAGAGAGAGAGAGAGACTTAAGAAATAAATTTG